>JAPIVC010000288.1:0-177500 GCA_030586385.1 Camponotus fellah | reverse complement strand
AACAAAATAAATATAAATCTAATCAAGTCTTAATAGGAGAAATTGATTAACACTGGTCAAAAATCACTTACTCGGACACGAGAAGATCGGCACAACCGACACGAACTCAGTACGCTAACAGTCGACTAGACCGAAAATTCAAACGGCAACGATAAAATGGTGTCAAATGGTTGAATAATAATAAACTATAAACATTGCGGATAAAAACAGTCAAACAGACAACAACCCATTAAATTTTAGGCATGTTTTCAATTATCGACAGACATAAAGTATTTAGTTTTGAAGTATCGCTTTGGAGATTCAACGCATTCTTTTGGCGCTTAATATAAATCATTTCTGATGTCAATCTTTTTCCTAAAAACGCTTCCTCATCCAAAATCTCAACCTCATCAAAATCAAAAGTATGATTAAGAGCTCTATGTTCAATGACAGACGTGAGATTTTTTCTATGTTCTTTGATCCTCGTTCTTAGCGAGCGTCCCGTTTGTCCTACGTAAGAGGCGTCGCAATCAGTGCAGTTAATTTTGTACACTATGTTATTGCGTGAATCTTTCTGAAAACTATCCTTACCGACTTTAATAAATTGGCGCAAATTGTTTATCCCAGTGTAAGAAAGCCTGACATTGAGACCTTTGACACAATGTCGAAAACGTTCTGATATATTCCTCACATATGGAACATTAAAATATGCAATCTTAACTTCCTCTCTATCAACGTCAACCACGCTCTCAACATCCACCAAACCGTTATCATATTTGTTATTAAATCTATGAAATAGGAGGATATGTTAAGTCGGTCGACAATTGTGTGAAAAATAAGAGAGAGCGGGTATCCATTGTTTAAAAGAATGTTAATAACAAATTCAAGACTTTCTTTATGAAATTTTGGATGAGAAAGCCAAAAAACTTTGTCTGTCAAATCGATTATCGTGCCCTTCTTCTGACAAAGGGGGTGTCGCGACTCAAAGTGGAGGTATCTTCCTGAGAAGGTCGGTTTGTGGAACCAATTAAATTCAATGTGTCCATTTTCTAAAATAATTGTGACGTCAAGAAAATTCAAGCGGTTGTCGACACCCTCCTCCATGGTGAACTGCAACCTTGTGTGGAACGAGTTGAACGTGTTCAAGACAGTATTAAGCATTGAGAAGGGCGCCATCAACACGACGTCGTCGACATATCTAAAATAAAACGGAAGATCCACGGAAAGAGTCGCAATCGCCCTTGACTTCAAATCTTGAAGCGTGATAATCTCTGCGAAAATCGAGGAAAGAGGAGAGCCCATGGGCGTGCCAAAAGTTTGTTGATAACAAACATCATTGAACATAAAAAAAGTAGAGTTCAAAATGAAGCGAACTGCCATTAGAAATTCATCGCGAGGTATCTGGCAATTTCTTTCAATATAGTCCCATCTGTTAGACAAGCTATTAATGGCCATATCCAATGATATGTTGGTGAATAATGAGACGACATCCAACGAAATCAGTTTTACGTCACCATCAATACGCCATTAAGTCTATCGACCACTTGCGTGCTATTGATAATTTGGCTATCTGGTCTCGGAATAGAATTATAAATGATGCCATGTAAAAATTTGGCGAGACCATAAAGCGGCGTGTTTTTAGATGAGACTATTATGCCATTTGAATTTTCGGCCTAGTCGACTGTTAGCGTACTGAGTGTTCGTGTCGGTTGTGCCGATCTTCTCGTGTCCGAGTAAGTGATTTTTGACCAGTGTTAATCAACTTCTCTTATTAAGACTTGACTAGATTTATATTTATTTTGTTAGTGCATCGCTCTTCGCGTTTTGCACCGAGAGAGCTACTTGCATCGGATTTTTTCGGGTAGATCGGCTCTGACGTCGTCGCTCTTATAGACCATGCATGCATGTGACTATGCTTTCTCTTCTTTTGCGTTTTTTATTAATATTGCATTTTTGTTGCGATCTCATTTGATATTTTTGTTTCTTGTTTTATTAGAATCACTGAAGAAGGCTCGAATTGAGTCCGAAACGTTTGGAATAAAGAAGAAAGATTTTAAAATTGATTGTCTTGAAAAAGATTTTTCACGCCCTACAACTGCGTTGGCTCTTTACTGCCTTTTATTATTCATTTTAATTTGAAAATAAATATATATGTGTGTGTGTGTATATATATGACATATATATATATATATATATATATATATATTATATATATTTATTATATATATATATATATATTTTATTATTTTATATATATATATATATATTATTTTATTATATATATATATATATATATATATATATATATACAGCGTATATCTGAAATAATGCATTAAATTTTAGGAGCATATTCTAGAGATCAAAATAAGATTTTTTTCCCTTTGAATATGGGTCTGCAAATGAACCTCCCTCTGAGCTAGAGGCTCCTACAGTTTGAGGAAAAAATTGAAAATTGACTATTATGGATTGCCTTATTATTTGATTTTGGTTTAACTTATCATCCTTTCTTGAGAGATAAATAAATTTGAGTTGCGAGTGTTTGATCAATTTCATATATTGTTGAATTTTAGCTCGGAGAGCGGTTTATTTGCGGACCTATGTTTAGAAGAAAAAAAAAATTCTTATTTTGATCTCTAGAATACGCTCCTAAAGTTTTTTTAGTGCATCATTTCAGATACACCCATGTATATATATATATATATATATATATATATACATATATGAAGTATTTAATAAATTATTAAGAGTTTAGAATTTCACGCACACATCTAAGCTCATATATATATATATATATATATATATATATATATATATATATATACAAATAATATCAATTCTTTTATTATATGTTGTAGAGTTTCACCAAATTTGAGAGAATGGACATATTGTTATGGTTTGATGGAAGCAAATGCTTCTACTTGGAATAAGTTATTGAGTATATATATAAATAAATCAAACAAAAAAGCTTTAAAATATTTAGCTTGCTCTGAAAATCCTGATATTATAATTAATTTTTTAAATATCTCTATAGCAAATAATTCAATAATACAAGATAAAGATATAGCTTATTCTTCTATTATCAGGAAACATGCTACGAATAATGTAATAATCAATTATATATTAACAAATTTAAAACAAATGATCTCAAGGTATGTTAATAACATCTTTTATATTAATTGTAAACATAATATTTTTTGTGTTTATTTATTATATAAATATTTAAATTTTAAATTTTTTGCAGAAAATACAATATGGATGATGCATTAAATGACATAATTTACAATGTGTATTCTAATGAACAACTTGACGAGGTAAATTTTATTATCACATTTTACATTTTTATTGATTTATACTTAAATTTATTTATTTCTATTTTTATTAAAAATAATAAATTTTAAATTTTTTCGATAGAATGCCGTTATTATTACAATCTGATAATTTAAATGGAAAAAAATTTTATTTTATTAAATGTACAATAAGTTTTGTTTTGAAAAATTTGAAACTGTAATTGATATAAACAAAAGATCAGAATTTATTTCAAACAAGAACAATAATTATATTTTTCTGTACATTTTACATTGATTTTATCCATTTTTAATTTTACATAGAATGTTGCAATTTTAACTGAAATTATCGTATTGCATTTACAATATGACAGCAAATTTCTAATAAATATAAATATAATTTGTTTTTAGATAAGTAAATTTGTAAAAAATAAATTTAAAACAGAAGTATTCAGAAACATTCAAGACAAGGTAAAAGATCGCAAGATTGAACTGTTAGACATATTTGCCCCATTTCGGCCACCTGTGATAGAAGAGAGAAAATAAAACTATAAGAACATTTCAATAAAAAAAAAAACAAAATAAATATATATTGTACATATATGATATATACAACAATTGCAAGACGGATACATATATTTATCTATTTTTAATATTAAGTTTGGAACTTATCAAAAACTTTCTTTTTCTCTTTTTTTATAATTTAAAATAAGTTTTATATAAAATATTATTTTATTTTAATAATGCTTTTGAAAATTTTATTCTTCATAATTTTATTCTTTTTTGTTTTTATTCAAATAATTACGCTTTACATATAAATCTGACATATAATAAAATATTATAGTAATATCAACGATTCTTAAAAATTAAATTAAATTTTACATACACATAAACTTAAATTATTATGTATTTATTAACATTTTTAATTAATATTTGATTATTTTACATCAATTGTAAAAATTATGTTATAAGCTGTAATATATTATTTGAATATTTTATATATTTTCACTCTTGAAACTAAAATAAACTAAAATATTTCTAAGTTAAATTCTAAATTAAATGAAACAAAATTATTTAATATTAATTATTATTATATATATATATATATATATATATGTATGTATATATATATATATATATATATTCCGATATTTGCATTATTTATAATAGAGATAATAATAATTACTATTAAATAATTTTGTTTCATTTAATTTAGAATTTAACTTAGAAATATTTTAGTTTATTTTATATATATATATATGTATATATATATATATATATATATATTTATTTATATATATACCTCAATAAACAAAAAATCATTAACGTAACATTATTACAATGATATTTTATAATGTTCTAATTTTTCAAGTATGTAATTTTTAATGTTGTATACAATGTCACTATGAATAAACCTTGATTTAATATTTGAAATAATGTTTTTGAAATGTTTCTTTAATGTTAAAAAATATTATATTATAAAATAATATGTTTAAGATATTTATAAAACATGTCAAAATTTAATAAAAATGTTACAAAAAAAATTTACATATTATTAATATTTCAAAAGATTGATTTAATAATTGTTGATTGATTTAATAATTGTTTTTTGCTTACTGGGATTCGGTAAAATTATTTGCTTTACATTGCTACCTCGAAAGAATTATTCTTTATTAGCATCAAACGCTTCTAGAAATTGTAGCAAAGAGGCTTATAAATGGATAGCCAGAGTTGTCTCGACTAGTTGAATAGTTACCACCGTCACGGAATTCTGTATGTCTGATAACGTAAGTACGCAAAAGAAATTTAACTTAATAAGAAAGAATCATTTATAATTTAAAAACAATTAAAATAACATTAACTTCCCAAAAAATTAAGAAAATCAAATATAATAAATTGCTAGTCCTTTAAAAAAATTTTAAATTATGAAAAACTGTAACATTTTAATTTAGAAGACAACATTTTGTGTATTCCAACATAGTTGTATTTAAAAAAATGCAAAAAACAATGTCATAATATTTGGAAATAATATAATAATATTATTGACAAATAGTGAAATATTTTTAATATCTTTTAAGTTTATTTTAAAAAATATTAGTAATATAAATAGTTGTATCTGTATTAATGCGAAACATTCAAATCTTATATTAATTAAATTTATCTAGTGTGATATATTAATAGATTATGTACTTAATCAAGGTTATTCCTATTTTGTAAGCCAGTTATTTCTTGTGGAAATTATGTATGATTAAACTCTGCCTTGAATTTGATATACCCGTTGTGTTGTTGCTTAATATGCTTAATGCGCTTAATTAATATGTAACATTGGTCAGATACATTTTACATTACTCTCGTAATATTATAATTAATGTTATGATATTATATTTAAGTTAAATTTTGCTAGTAAAATTTTGTGTCTATAAATTCAAGATATACGTATAGTTCTCGCAAGACATTAATTCTTGAATATAATAAAAAAATTATGTATTATTAGTTTGTTTTAAAAAATATATAAATACAATAATGTAAAATAATATTATATAACAACAAAATTTTGGTTTATTGGTAGTATATATCTTATTATTAGACAAAAAATATAAAATAATTATGTATAAATTGCTTCAAAAATTATATACATTAAGATATAACTCAAAAATGTAGTAACTTATCTCAGAACAAGTCATAAATTTATAATTGCAATAAGCGAAAAATTTTTTCCTATTCTTTCATCTCTTACAGATTTTTATTTAAAGAGACATAGAATTTGATTTTTAATTATTTTATCTTTGCAGAATGCTATTGTACTCAGTTATTTGCATATACATCTTTACATTCATCGAAGCAGATACTGCTAGCATTCCAAAGTCAAATCTCAACAATAGAGAAATAAATTATCGGTTGCCTAATCACACAAAACCACTGTTTTATGACATTAAATTAAATCCGCATCTCGCGCCAAATAATTTTACATTTGATGGCGAAGTACTTGTCTCTATAGAAATTTTGAGCAGCACAAAAACTCTTATGCTGCATATGAAGAAATTGATAATAGACAAAAATACAACTTTTCTAAAGACCAAAGATGGATTCAATTTTTACATTCCTACTATGTACGATCATAACAATCTAACAGAAATATTGAGCCTTGAGTTTGATGAAAATCTACTTATTGGATATTATATTTTACATCTCAAATTTATTGGTATACTAAACGACAGACCATATGGATTCTACAGAAGTTCTTATACTAATGATGCAGAAAATACAGTGTAAATAAAATTATACATATTCTTAGTATACTTAATATTTATTTTAAATTTAAATATAGAGAATAATATAGAGAAAAAATAAATAATAAGAAATTATAAGTGAAGAGAAAAAGAAAATACACATACAAATAATCATCTTATTTAATAAAACAACTAACTCATTTAATAACTGAAATTTTTCTATAGATGGTTCGCTGGGACAAATTTTATGGCAACTTATGCGCGCGCTGCTTTTCCCTGCTGGGACGAACCAGCGTTAAAGGCTACCTTTAAGATTGCCATCAAACACCATACTAATTACACAGTTCTTTCGAATATGCCAATATCCGAGGAATCGGAAATCGATGTAAATGATGGAAAAATATGGACACACTTTAAGGAATCGCCTGTTATATCAACATACCTAGTCAGTTTCTTTATCTCCGATTTCCGTAATATAAGAAATTCCGATAGAACCATCAACGTCTGGAGTCGAAGCAATACAATTTCCTTGACGAGTTTCACCCACGAAGTTGCCCAAAAAGCAGCGATCGAATTAAAAAGATATACCAATCATAGTTCCGTTTGGGTGGCCAAAATCGATCATGTTGCACTTCCCGATCTTTCCAACAAAGGTATGGGAAGTTGGGGACTTATCACCTATAGGTAATATCATGACATTACGTACATAAAAATATAATAATATATTATAAAGAAAAGGAAAACATTATTATAAGTAATATATAACTATAAGTAATATATAAAATATTATTAATATGATATCTTATAAATACTTTGGATAAATAAAAAATTCTGGATATATTTTACTAATTCGGTGTACAGTTATATAGAAAAGTTATTTATTATTATTATTTATTATTATTTCAATATTTATAAATATTATAGATATTAAATTATTAAATTCAAAAAATAATTTATTTTATATACATTTATCTTATATATTTTATTCATATAATGTATACATATTTCAGAAATATTCTCCATCTTTGCTTTTATAAATATAATTACTATTTATTTAATATTTCTTATAATAGAGTATTTTGATTGAATTTACTTATTTATTTATTTGGTTGAATTTTATTATTCTGATAATTATGAAAATTATGAAATTCTATATATATATATATATATATATGAGACACTTATATATACGATATACAGGGAAGCAATGATACTGTGTAATGAAGACAGTTCAGTTGATACATTATATAGAATTGCGAGCACTATCATTCATCAGTCGAGCCATCAATGGTTCGGTAATGCTGTTAGTCCAACTTGGTGGACGCATATATGGATAAATGGAGGACTTGCTGAATATTTCAAGTATTACATTACGGATAAGGTAGAAATTGATAAATTTATGTAATAATTTTTATATTACAATTGAATTATTATATATTGAATTATTATATTGCGTATACATATATGTGCAGAGATAAACTTTATTTAATAAAATTTATTTTAAATAAATTTTCTCTTACAGATATATAAAGATTGGCAACTTGTGGAGTTATCAATATCAAAAATGTTAAATCTGATGTTCATAATTGACAGTTTTGAATATGTACGTCCTCTTAATTTGGAGCCTAATACTCCCGAAGAAATTAATTTAAAAATTAATTCTTTGTCAGATGATCGCAAAGGTAACATATTTTTTAACAAAAAAAATAAAATTAAAATTTATAACTAAAAGATATTTTAATCATAATTATTTTTAAAAAACATGATTATTATTTCAGCTTTTTTGCTTTTGCGGATGCTTTCACATTGTCTATCTGATAATGTATTCCATACAGGACTTGCTAAATATCTTGAGAAGCAGTTAGTAAAATATTGCATTTTCATATAAAAATAGAAATATTTATAACACATAAATTCTCGATTAAGCTTTTAAAATAACCATAACATTAACATTAATGAATTTATTAATATAATCTATCAATTAATTTTTTTTATATATACAGTATAATTTTTCATAAAAATTATAATACAAAAAACTGCTATATAAAAAACTGATAAAATTCATAAAATTACATAACATAATAAATTCTTAGCAAATATGGCATAGCTAATCCTGAAGATTTATGGAGTGCTTTGCAAGATACATTTGATGAATCAGCGATACTTCAAAATAAATTCAAAATTCAAGAAGTAATGGACACTTGGATAGGACAAAAAGGATATCCCCTTGTAACAGTAATTAGAGATCAATACAAAAAGACGAAAATTATACAGGAATATTTTCGACCACATGAAAAAATGAATGTACATAAGAATAGTAATAATACGACTGCTATGAACCAAAAATGGTGGATTCCAATAAATTTTGCGACTCGTACGAATCCGGATTTCTCGTCAACTTCAGTCACACATTGGTTGTCACCAGAAGCTGAGGAGCTTATCATCGAAGATGTTGATCCGCAAGACTGGATCATTGTCAACATTCAACAGACCGGTAAACAAATTTTGTTTATAAATCTATTCATTATTGCTATTAACACACATATTAATTATATACTTATTACTATTAATACACATATTAATTATATGTATAATTATTAATTATTAGAATTACAAAGAAATATTGACAGACAATGCTGTAATTAATGTATATAAAAAATGTATATAAAAAATTAAAACGTCTTGAAATTACATGATCTTTTTTATAAATCTAAAAATTATCTACACTTTATGCAGAAGTAGTTAAATAATCAGATTAATTTACACTTAATATTTGAAAAAAAATTGTATGTAAATATACTAAATTCAATATTAACAATAATTATATTGCAGGTTTCTACCGTGTAAATTATAATCCAACAAATTGGTTAAAAATCGCTAATTATCTGGATTCCGAGAATTACACAAAAATACATGTATTAAATCGCGCGCAAATAATTAACGACGCAATTTATCTCATGTTGTCGCATAAACTAGATCCCAGAATTTTTATGGACATAACAAAATATTTGCGACGTGAAACGAATTACATAGCTTGGTATCCAATGTTCAAAATGTTGGAAGATGTAATTAAATTTTTTCTTTACAATGGAGGAGGTGAATCGCTTAAAGTAAGTTATGACATTTTTTCGTGCTATAAAATTATGTAAATTAAATTATGTGACACATTTTACATACTATAAAATCTCTACGTATAATGTTTCAAATAATATTGTAAACAAAATTTTTTTAAATAAAATTAATCTTTAATTATTCTAAAGTCGATTATAACTTATATAATATTAATTCATTAAAAAGATGCTATATCGTCTTTTAATAAAACACGCATTTCTAATTATCTGTATAATAATTCTTAGATTTTTAAAACATACACATCTTAAATCACAGTCAATATTATGAAATTAATCAAATTTATGTAATATTTACAGCCGTATGTTTTGGACTTAATGAATAATATTATAGAAAATATAGGTACACAGGATCGTCCCAATGATGATTATTTCACAAAAATAACAAGACACACAATTCTTAATGACGCATGCACTTACGATCATCCTTTGTGCTTACGCGAAGCCTATGCTCAATTAATCAATTACTTGGAAAATCCAACGCTCGCAAATACGTAATTATGAAAATTATTTGACAGATTTTAAACAAAAGAATTACTCATTAGAAATAACAAATATAATATATAATAGTCTTCTGATATACATTTTTAAAAAACTCTGTTTTAGTACTTCATTCCAGAAGAAAGAGTGGTTATTCTTCAATGGAATAAAACAGGCAAATGAAACTATATGGAATAAATTGCTGTACATGTACATAAATAATTCTGAACCGACATTATATTGTCTTGGACATTCCAAGAATTTAACTATTATCAAGAAATTTTTAAACATGACTATATCAAAAGATTCGCCAATTGCGAAGAAAGATGCTTTTCGTGTTATCTATTCCGTATTAAATGGGGATTTCCCAAACGTAGATATAGTCATAGACTTTACTACGAATCATTGGGATAAACTTTCAATCACGTAATAATCTTATTTTTAATATTTTGAAAGCTGTACTTTCTATTATAGAGTATCAAGTAGAGACAAGTCAAAACATTAACATTAGAATTTTCTTTTAATAAAAATTTAAAACAATATTACGAGATGATTAAGTTAAAAATTTAAATTAATATAAAATATTTTTGTAAACATTGATTTGTGTGTGTGTGTGTGTGTGTGTGTGTGTGTGTGTGTGTGTGTATGTGTGTGAATCGGTAACATTAACAAAATTATAATTTATTTTTAATTTGATATCTATTATATTTGTGATTTTTAAAAATGCACAACTTTTTAGATATTTTAGATAACTTTTTAGAACTTTTTAAAATTGTAAATTATATTCATATTGTAATAATTTATATTATAAAATTATATTCATTATCTATTATATTGTCTAATATACATATATTGAATTTTTTGTTACAGTCTTGATGATCCCACGAGTTTATTATATAATATTGCTTGGCATGTCACTTCTAGAAAACAAATTGAAAAGGTACAAGTGTTTTAAAAATAAACGGTAAAAATTATAAAAATTTAATGATAAAAAAAAATATTATAAAAATTTTTATTAATTTATATTTTAGCTTATTACAATGATTTTTTATATGTTTTAGCTTGCAATTGCAAAAGCAATGTATACATTAAAATAATTATTTTTAATAATAAAAGTAAAGACAATGCTTACATATATATATAATTTATATTTTAAATATATTTTTAATATATTTTAATATATTTAATATATTTTAAATATATTTTAAATATATTTTAAATATATTTTAAATATATATATATATATGCAGTTATAGAATCATGCATAATATTTTATTCTGCTAAAATAATAATATGTTTAAAAAACTGTTTTTCAGATGAAAATATTTCTAGACAATCTTGGAATGGAAGTTCCACAAATCATAAAACACCAAGAAGAAAACATAGAGCTAACAGAGGCAAAAGTGAACAAAATTCGTTGGTGGTTAGAACATAGAAATTTAAATTTATCTATAAATACTGTACCGCAAAATATTCGTTAATGTAAACAACAGTTATTAAATTTATATATAACATGTAATAACATCATGGAATAAGTTTATGTATTATAAAATAATTAGATATTGTTTAAATAATTAAAACAAATCAGCTGATAATTGAAAATATATATTACTCTAATTATAATCTCTAATTATAATCTATAAAATGTTTTATGGGCAGTAATAAGTTATTATGCATAACAACACAAAATACACATCTAATTAATAGAAATAATAAATAATTATATGATTCATTTTTTCTATTTTCTCCATTTTTTTCATAAATAGTTAAACAAGTATAATTTTTGCAAAAATGTGTCTCATTCGATTAATTTCCGAAGAAATAGTGCAAATAGTTTAAACTTTATATTTTTAAAATATCGAAAATAAACAGTAACTAATAATATATTAATCTAATAGGAATTATTTATCTATTATACTTTTGTATAATTTTTATTTCGAATTTTGATCAAATAATTAATTGTTTTGTAAGAAAAATATCATAATCAAGTTTAATTTATATTTAAATATTTAAGATATAAATAAAGATAAAAAAAGGTTTACTATTAGATTTACTATTACAAAAAATTTATATTAATTTTTTTATATGCATTTTCGATATCGAAAAAAAATATATGTTTTGTATTTTATATATAATATTTTATGTATATTATATCAAGTAAAAATAGCAGACTCTTTTTAAAGTTAACTTTGAAGTTTTGATAACGAAGGTAATATATGAAAAAAGTAATTGATAATGAGGCAAATAGATATAATAATTTTTACAAAAAATATACATATGTAAAAATATTAATTGATAGACTATTATATAAATGTGTTTGTGTATGTGTGAGATTACCTCCTAATTTTTAATTGTCAATCATCTCTAATTATTAAATTATATAATAAATGTTTGCACGACCTGTTGCTTCCTCATGATAATTATACAATAACTTTCATGCTAATGAGATGAGACCTAATGTTCATGCATTAAAGCAATGAATGAATTTATTGGTGATTGGCAATAATATATTTTTTGCACAACAGAATTTCAGTATATATTGCAATAAATCTACTATAAAATGACTTGCAACTTCTCTATAAAATTCTAATTACACAACATTATCAAATATGCTGTTCACAGAATCGATATAACTGACGGAAAATTATGAAAGTGCAAGTCAACCAGTATCAATATACTGGAATGATAAAAATGTAAAATGGGTTTTTCCAACGCTCTTGAATTTGACATACCTAATTAACTCTTAAAAGATTTTATAAAAAGATGAAAAAAAAAACAACAATGATATAATATAATAATAAACATTTAAATAATATTTTAGTCTGCATATATTTAATCTGCATATATTTTATGATATATTTTCAATCCATTCTACTTATTTACAACTCAAAGCAGATTATTATCATTAATATTGATTTTCGATTTGTTTTTTTTTTATATATTAAAAACGCATATATATACATCGCAATATAATTTATCATTTCACAAACATAAGCTAGATAAGATATATTATCACGATCTATAGAATAATATTTATAATATGGTTTTTAAAACTTTTAATACAAAATAATTTAAGATAAGCATAAAACTAATATTTAATCACATTAGATTTTTCTCAATTATATTAGTATAAAATTATATATATATGATTAATTTGTGTAAATAACATATATACAGAAAAGAATAAATTTTTTCCGATATTTTGTTTATATATAACTTATTGTATAACTTATAACTTGTAGATATATAATTTTTTATTTCTATTATTAAAATATATGCATGTTATAAATCTCTTATTAATTTTTTGTCAATAATCTTCTATAAACATAAATTTTGATACTTTTTTGAATTTCTTTATTTAAGAAAAATATATAATTACATTTTTGTTAATAAAAAAAATAATAAAGTATTTTTTTGTCAAATTTGGATGTATTATTAATATAAAATTACTTTACTTATATATATATTTGGTTATCACAATATTCTTAGATTATATCACAAACATATATACGTATTTCGTAATATATAGATAAATGTAATATGATATGTTTTATAATCTTAAAGTTATTTTTATAATATTATTCTATGATATCTGCTTGCAATTAATGTTCGCAGAAATCTATATCTGCAAAATACTTCATTACTATCATAATTCTATTATTAACTAATAAATTATCTTTTCCTTATATTTTATTATATTCTTTTTCTTCCAAATTTTACCTTTCATTTTTTCATAAGAAATATAATTTTCTTAGATTGGAAATATTTTAAATAATATGCAGAGGAAGAAATAAGTTTAAGTGATAATTATAAATATTTAATTAAATAATTATAAGTCATAATTAATTAAATTTTTTTATTGTTTACATGATTTTAAATTTGGTGCTTTTTTGTCCTCATCCAAAATACAAAATTCAATTTCAAACAATGATGTAAGATTAACAATCAAATAATGGTTTTGATCATGAATTCCATTTACTTTAGTCTGATAAGTAAATTGATTGATTTCTGAAAGCATTTTAATCAAAGATTAAGAAAAAAATCCGATATTATTAAATAAATCTTTACAAATAGATATTTACTTAAAAAAATATAATTTATAAAATAATATTTATCATACTATAACAATTTTTTATAAACAATTGTGTAACGCATTCAATTTGTTTGTACTACTTTGTTCTTTATTAAATCAAAAATAAAAGTTAATAAGTGTAATCTTAAATATATGTACAACACAATACAAATATCTTTAAGTCATAAAAATATTTATAAGTTAAAATGATAGTTATATAAGTTAAAGTTATTATTATAAATTAAAAAGGCAATATTTTTGGAATATTCTTCTTTATTGTAATCTGCATTTGTGGCCTGTGAAAAGAAATAATTTACTATACTTATTTTACAAAAAATATTATATTTTTATCAAGTATGAATGTTAACTATAATATGATCAAGTATATATTATAATTATAATTAAAATAATATTATTGTATTAATCCCGATTATTATCAGTAGGTTCAGATTTATTTATGAATAGTTCACTACAAATGTGTATAATATACTAATATAATTGTTGATGAGTTTCTCTCTTGAAGATTAATATAAAACTTCTTATTTTTCTGTAGTAATTTCTTTTTGGGATATTTAATTAGTAAATGCAGTAGCAAATCACATTTTGTGCAAGTAACAAAACGTGATAACATGATTTAATATGAAAAATGATGATATCGTTATTCATTAAACTTACGATAAGATAACAGATATCATAGATAATCCCAAGACAATATGAAGAATCAAAATCGCACATAGCAATCTATCATTTCAAAATTGTATCGAGAACTATATGCGTGAATTATACGTTCATAAACGTGCTGTGAATATATTGTTTGTCATGATAGGTATATAATAAAATATTTTTACTAAATTTATTTTATTTAAATGTAACTGATATATTATAAAATTGGAACAACTAAAACGCAATATTATTGCAAATATAAATAATTTATGCTTATCTGTATTTATTTGTGAACATTTACTTGTAAAATAAAACGTGAAAAAACATTAAAAATAATATGCGATAAAACAGTTAATAAAAGGTAAGTGCAATAATTTCTAAATCATTAAAATTCTTTATCGTTTAAAATAACAGGAACATTTTATATATTTAGATAAGATAACAAATTATATATTAAACACTTGCGAAATCTAAAAGTAATTAATTAATTACTGAAGCATAAAAATAAAAAAATTGTATTATATATTTGCCTTCTAGATGAAGATCTTTTACTGGAAATATCTGTTACTTTGTATCTTAATCGTATTGTTCAGTGGAAATGTAGGAGAAACATTTTCCCCTTACGAAGGTATAATAATATTTGTATCTTACATTCAATAAATATTATATATTAATATAGTTTATATTAAATTTATATCTTAAAGAATTATAAAAGATATATAAAAGAAATATAAAAGATTTATATAAAAGATTTATTTATATAAAAGATTTATATAAAAAACGCATTTCAAAAAGTAATATTGAAGAATACAGCGAGTAAAAAGCATATAAAATCATATAATTATATTTTGTATGCAAACACAGTTTAATGCGTTCTTCATTAATTTTATAAAATTGTACGATATTTTATAACTATGAGCGTAAATTTTATAAATATTAATGAAACAAAAAATTATTTTACATTTATCGTAAGAATTTGTATTTCAAATTATTGGTTCATAAAATTTTATTTTATATATGAAACTATATGTTTATTACAAATATTTACGATTATTACAAAAATATGTAATTTTGTAAATTTATTGTTTTATATAGATATCTGCGACAAATTGAAATATAATATAACATTTATTATTGCAGATATACATATACAAAATGTGGAATTTTCAGAATATGAGATATCACAAAACGATGACTATAGATTACCAACATCTATTAAACCCATTTCCTACGAAATTATGCTTATACCAAAATTACAAGAAAATTTTACATTTGAGGGCATCGTAAAAATTACCGCTGTGGTACAAAACGAAACTAACAACATTACGCTACATAAAGGAAATATCCAAATCGTAAATCAATCCATTTTATTGAAAAATAAAACTGTTAACATTAAGCAAGTTAAATATGATAAAAACACTGAAAAATATACCCTTATCATTTCCGAAACTCTTAAGAAAGAATCGCAGATACTAATTGCTTTCGGTTATAACGGTATCTTGAATGATAATATGATCGGATTTTATAGAAGTTCTTACTTCGATAAAGATAATCAGATCAAGTAAGCAATATATATATGTATCAATATATATATATGTATCAATTTGTAGAATCTATTTTATGTTAATAAAGTTACAAAATTATAAAGAAACATAAACTAAACAAAATATAAATATGCACATAATCTTTGAAATATCAGATCAATATAAATTCATAGAAGCTCCTAATACAAATATTTTATAGGTGGCTAGCTGCGACACAGTTTCAAACCACGCACGCGAGACATGCTTTCCCATGTTTCGATGAGCCAAGTTTCAAGGCAAAATTCACGATTCGCATATCAAGAGACGAAAAATATAAATGCATCAGTAATATGCCTGTAAATAAGACTGAAAAATTGTAAGTATTAGAAAAGTATACAATATGCTTCATAGCTGTTGAGTTTTATCTTTTTAGTATCACTCCTAACTCATTTTTTTTCTTTTAAGGAAAGACCAGGTCTGGGATACCTTCCACGAAAGTGTCCCTATGTCCACTTATCTAGTGGCATTTGTTATTTCGGAATTTGATTTTGGTTCAAAGCCAAATTCATCAGAGGTATTTAATGTTTGGTCTAGGCCATCCGTCATCAACCAAACGAATTACGCTTTGAAGATCGGTCCTACAGCTTTAGAGTTACTCGGTAATATGTTTGATCAAAAATATCAACTTCCTAAAATGGACATGGTAGCTGTACCCGACTTCGCAGCCGGAGCCATGGAAAATTGGGGACTGGTGACATATCGCGAGTCTAGGATGCTATACGATGAGAAAGAATCATCGGCACCGGCACAACAGGACGTGGCTTCCGTAATTGTTCACGAGCTCACGCATATGTGGTTCGGGAACCTAGTGACACCAGAATGGTGGAGCTATCTCTGGCTTAGTGAAGGATTCGCTAGATATTTTCAGTATTTTGGTACAGCGGAAGTAAGGGCAATATACAAAATATTTTATCATTATAGAATTATCATCAAATTTAACTTTCGAAAAAATAGATTTAGATTTGATCTGAATAATTTGTACAATTTTAATTTCGTACAATTTATATCTTGCTGTAGATTGAATTTGATATTGTTAAAAATCAATGATTAATTCTTGACATCACAATACTGATAAAATATTAGAAAACAGAAATTTTATTTACATTTCTAAAGAAATTGGATTAATATTTTTTTTATCTTTACGCCTAGATTGAAAAATCATGGAACATGAAAGAACAATTCGTAGTGGAACAGCATGAATCTGCTTTAATAGTGGACGGTCTTGAATCTTCTCAACCAATGACTCGAGAAGTTTCCAATCAATCACAACTCGAGGGAATAGGAGATTCCATCACTTATGCAAAGGGAGCTAGCATTGTTCGTATGATGAGTCTCATGTTTGGAACCAACGTCTCCGAACTCGCATTACGCGATTACATACATAATAAGTAAATGTTCTCCAAGGAATTATACAATTTGTTATATTTTATTTATTGTTTAGCTTTAACAAAAATTGGATTTAAGATACCAAAATATTTAAAATTATATGTATAAGGTTAAATCAATTAATATAATTAATTATATGTATAAGATTAAATCAATTAATTTCTAACAGTAACTGATACAATAATGATATTAAAAAATATAAGATGAATTAATATTGAAACACATATTGTGACACACATTAATAAATATAAATTTTTAATTAAAATATGTATCTATATAATAGAGATAAATTGTATATAAATAATCTTTTATTATTTTAGTCTTGCATTAATATTTCTTAATGAAATCTTTGCTGATAAGAGAATAAAATATTTCTATTTAATTATAAAAATATTGTGTAATTATAAATTAGATACATATTATTATAAATTAAACATATCGAAAATAAAACTAAAATTGATACATATAAAGCATTTGAAAAAAATGCAAAATCTTTTTTTATTCTTTCAATACACAATTATTATATACACAATATATTTTTTAGCAAAGAAAAAGGATTGGGCCATCCAGATGCTTTATGGGAAGCAATAGAAAATCATCTACAACATATAACACAATCCGTTACAGTGAAAACAATAATGGATACCTGGACTACACAAGCTGGATACCCCGTTGTATCAGTCAATATCGATGACAAAGGCAAACTTCATATTACTCAACAACGCTTTCTTCTAAGAAACTTGAATAAAACTCCTACAAATGTCACATGGTGGGTGCCGCTTACATGGACTACACAAACCGAATCAAATTTTAATAACACTCTTGCCAAGAATTGGCTGTCCACTGAAAAAGATACTATAGATCTTAAAATTAATCCGAAAGAATGGGTGATATTCAACGTTCAATCATCGGGTTAGTAAAACAAATTTATAATTAAACATTTATAATGTTGGCTTACGTCAAAAAATAGTAAAATTAAAATATTATGATTAAACAGTAATTATGATTAAATTATCAAAAACTGAAAGTTAATAGTAAAATAAATATTTTAAATTAAATTAAAATATTAATTTTATTAAAATATTATTTTTATTAAAATATTATTTTTATTTAAATTAAAATATTTTATATCGATAGAAATTGCTTAAAAAATAGTTTTAATATTTATTACAGGTTTCTATCGAGTTAATTATAATTATGATGGCTGGCAGCGCATTTTCAATGTCTTAAATAGTGACAAATTTAACGATATTCACGTATTAAATAGAGCCGGAATCATAGACGATTTGTTAAATTTGGGTAGAGCAGGACTCCAAGATTACGAAACAGTTTTGAACGGATTAATGTATCTGAAACAGGAAACAAATTATTTGCCCTTTAAAGCAGCACTCAATGGTTTGGATTATTTGAATAAACGATTTGCAGGATACGAAGAACATTCTTTATTCAAAGTTAGTCTAAGTTACTTGCATCAAATTTATTATGCATAATTAAATATAAAAACATTTACGATCTCAACTGCAATAGTCATAGACTGAATTTGAAAAAAATGTATATAAATTTTAATATAAAAAAGAAATAACATAAGTGTAATAATAAAACAATTTTTCTTTTCATCTGATAAATGTAGGAAATCTGTAATGCTATTTTATGTTTTTAGGAATACGTTCTGTCTCTTCTCCATGATAAACGCAAAAAATTAGGATACGAAGATAGCACAAATGATGATAGATTAACAATTTTATTACGACGAGAAATAAATAAATGGATTTGCAATTTAGATGACGATGAATGTGTGACAGTTTATATGGAGAAGTTCAAACAGTGGAAAACAAATACTTCTATCCCGTAAGAATATAAATCGATCACCTTTTTAATGTTTTTTTATAAAATATATATTAATATAACAGTAAAGTCAAGTATTTATTAAATACATTAATAAATACGGTAATTTTAATATTTGATATTAAATATTATAGTATTAAGCCGAATGAAAGATCTACAGCATATTGCGTTGCCGCAAGATATGGAACTCCTGAAGACTGGGAATTTTTGTGGAAACAATATTTCAATTCTAATTATGTGACAGACCAAATAGTGATTATGAACGCTCTTGGATGCAGCTTGAATACCACCATTTTAGAAAAGTAAGACTCTACCATAATAATATTCTTCTTTAATATATAAAAGTATTATTACAAATATAAAGATACATCATTCATTGGAGATAATGCGTTCTCTATAAGTTCTCCTGACATTATTTACGCAACATTTTTTAATTAATTAACATAAATCTTAAGAGCAAAATATATTTTAATTAAATATATTTATATAACTTGATAGTTAATTTGTTTCTATAATCAATCATGTGGCATAATATGGTCATGTAGTATAATCATTCATATGGCAGGAAAATAGTAGCGCGATTGATTATAGTCATGTGTCTCGATATAATATCGTATTTAGAAATTAATTATTATTAATTTTATATTCATAGGTACTTAGGATATGCCATCAGCGGTTACGCAAACAGTCGAATTCGTAAACAAGACAGTACAAACGTCTTCGCTGCCGTTTATAATTCTGGTTTGACTGGTGCTGAATATATTCTTGAATTTGTTGAAAAGCATTACAAAGAAATGGAGAAATAGTAAGATCTCTTTATTATATGTATAATACTTTAAACAAATGCGTAGAAACAGAATACAAATAATATTCGAGTCACATTTAAAATGGATAAAATGTTAATAATATATTAATACGTATCTCATCCATTATATTATATATTTTCTTAAAAATATTTTTGAGCTAAGGGATGCAAAATGTCGATTAAATAAATAATATCATTGAACGCGTAAAAAGAAAGATGACATTGAATTGATTTTACAAGCACGCTATATTTTTTTAGTTATGGAGGCCAAAGTACAATAGCCACAATTCTCAATGGAGCTTCGCAACATTTCTCTACACCTAGATTAATAGAGAAATTCCAAAATCTCATAAACAAGACGGAATTCGCACCAATTTTCAAATCTTTAGAGTCTTCTTTAAAAATTGCTAAATATGAATTGGAATGGTATAAGTCCGCTTCAGTTTCTATTATTCGATGGCTACGTGTACAAGAAGGAATCAAATATCGCCTACCAACGAATATAAGTCCCAAAAAATATGTTATATCCGTTACACCTTATCTCGAGATAGGAAATTTCACTGTCGGCGGACACGTCAAGATTGAAGCCGACGTTGTACAACAGACAAAGCAAATAGTTTTGCACTCGGCGGAAATTGACCATCATACGATAACTGTGACAGCTAATCAGACAAAAGTTAAAATCGCAAGTGAAAATATCGAAAAGAAATATGATTTTTATATAATAAATCTTGATCGAGAACTACCCGTTGGAACGAAATTGATCATCGAAATCGGGTATACAAGTTACTTAAATCCATCAGAGCTTCGTGGCTTTTATAAAAGTTCGTACGTGGATGATGATGGAAAGACAAGGTAATGAATTAAACATTATTAATAATAAATATCTCTCCGATTAAAAATTTAATGAATTATTTCATGTAAATTAATAGTGAATATCATTTTGAATCTTTTCTATTTTATAAAGTAAAAATATTAAAGGAAATTTTTAAGAAAAGTTACAATTGTCTTGAATTATTTTGAATTTAAATATGTTAAATAATTAATTTTATTTATAAATGTGACGAAAAAAGACAATTAAAATTTACAATTAAAATTTCTATATTCGACTAATTGTATTATATTAGATGGCTTGCAACCACGCACTTAGAACCCGTTGGTGCCAGAAAAATGTTCCCTTGCTTTGATGAACCGGCACTGAAAGCACTTTTCACCGTGCAAGTTAGTGTACCATTAAATTATTATGCTGTCAGCAATATGGAATGGGAATCGATGACAAAAGTGTACGTATAAATTTAAATATATCAGATTCCTTATCGCACGCGCTTGGAAATATAATTAAATGTTATCTTTTTTTATTTTTTAATTAAGATAATAATTTTAATTAAGATAGTTTTGTACATGATTCTTGTATTATACTATGAAGAAACATATAGTGTAAATACATTTGGTTGTTACAGCGATGATCGCCTATTATATACTTTCTTTGAATCAGTAAAGATGTCGACATATTTAGTAGCGGTTGTCATTAGCGATTTTGAAATGAAATATGCGACGAATAAAACCGAATATGCCGTACTCGCCCGTCCCAACGCCATTAATCAAGCGGAATACGCTGTATCCTTAATATCACCAATCGTTAATTTCTTTGAGACCAAGATGAGACAGAAATATGAAATCTCCAAACTCTACATGGTTGCACTGCCAGATTTTCCATCAGGCGCAGGGGAAAATTGGGGTCTCTTGACATACAGAGAATCGAATTTATTATACGATGAGAATCACTCTCCGATCACTAGCAGGCAAAATATCAGAAACGTGATCGCCCATGAAATTTCCCATCAATGGTTCGGAAATTTGGTCAGTCCTTTATGGTGGAAGTATCTATGGTTAAACGAAGGATTCGCCAGATACTTCGAGTATCACGTTCCTGCTCGTGTACGTATTGATTTATTTTATTAATATATTCTCTTAACTCTCTTATTAATGTATTCTCTTAACGCTGATTTAATAATTATAAATGCGAAATAGATGTAACAAATAATTTTTCCATTGAAGAGAAGGATTTTAGAGAAAAATTTTCCTATAAATTTCCTGTTAAATACATTAAATGTTAAATATATGCTTTACACACAATAATATATGCTCTAATATACAGGGTGTCCTGCAACTATCGCTCAATATTTTAAAGATAGATTCTCTGACCAATTTAAAAACGATTTTTCCTCAGCGAAAATGCCGAAGAAGATCATTATTTTTTGCATATTCCTAATTTTTGTCATGATATATCTTTCTAACTAAGCCTTAAATTAAAATTCTATTAAAGTAAACTCTACCTAAAATTAACTAAAGAATGTGATTTTATTAATATTTTATTCCCATAAGGCTTAATTTGCGAAAAACCCTTTATTTTCAATCATTTATAACTCGAAAACTATTAGTGCCTCGACATTTTCGCTGAGGAAAAATCGTTTTGAAATTGGCCAGAGAATCTACCTTTAAAATATTGAGCGGTAGTTGCGGGACATCCTGTATATATAAACACATATATGTTTGTATATATAATTTTTTATTTCAGTGCATTAAAATGACGATTAAAATAAGAACGTTTTGGTCTAAAAATTTTCGTAGACATTAAATCTGTTATTTGTATATTAGGTGTTCAATGACACGACGTTGGAAGCGCAATTTGTAGTGGATGAAGTCCATTCTGCTTTCAGAGCAGACAGTTCCTATTCTACGCACGCCTTGAATCACGATGTATATAGTCCACGGGAAATTCGAAGTATATTTGATAGTATCACTTATGCGAAAGGCGCCAGCATATTAAGAATGATAGAAAACTCATATGGAACTGAAATGTTCTACACGGCGTTAAGTGATTATCTTAGTAAAAGGTACATTTATAATTGTGAAAATGGCAATCTTTTTTTTGATATTAATTAGTAAATTATATATGACAAATTAATTATAATAATGAAGAAATTATTTTTGTAATTAGCTAATGAATTGGCTTCCATTAATCACATCTCTTTAATAAGATAATGATCTAGTAATGATCTATAATGATTTCTTTTTTTATAAGAAAATAAAATCATCTATGTTAGATATGCATTTATATTCAATAATAAAAGAAAGTACTTAATGCTAAAAATATGAAAGATAAAAAATAAATAAAAAATAAATAGAAAAGCTTATATGTTGTAGACGAACATTAATCTTAAAAGAAAAAATTATTTTTTGCATAATTTTTTTAGAAAATACAATGTTGCGACATCGGAAGATTTATATGCAGCATTTCAAACACAAGTTACGAAAAAAAATCTAAAAGACAATATCACATCCATTTTGGACACATGGGTGTCTCAACCTGGCTATCCTGTTGTTCATGTCGATGTTAAAGAAGATACTGTGATTTTGAGACAAGAACGATTCTTCTTTAAGCAAAATAAAGATAATTCCACTTGGCATATACCGATCACATGGGCATCAATTAATAATCGTTCAGAATATTCCAATACCATGCCAAAACAATGGTTAACAAAGAATGAAATGGAAATCAAGAATTTATCACTCTCTATATTCAACGTGCAGCAATCTGGTAATTAAACGAGAAATATTATTAAAAACTGATACTCTCCGAAAACACAATAATTATGATAAGTAAACGTGCACATACACACACACAACATACAAGATTTCAATTATTATTAATTCTTAATACATATACGTTTATTAATTTACAATGATATTTTCAAATCCACATTTATAAAATGCTCTCATTTGTTCTCAGGTTATTATCGCGTAAATTATGACGAAAAATATTGGATGAAATTATTTGATTACCTTCGAAATGATAATATTAGTACAATTCATGAAATAAATCGCGCAGCATTAATTGATGATCTCATGAATTTTGCACGAGCAGATTACATCAATTATAAAATTGTCATATCAGCTTTAAAATATTTAACACGAGAAAATCATTATCTTCCCTGGCGCGCATTCTACAATAATCTGCCTTACTTGAACAACCGTTTTCGGGGACGTAGTATTGAAGAACTATATAAAGTATGTATTACAGAAAGAATAAGAGAAATTATACAAAGAAGAATAATATATTTAGATGAAAAAGATACTGATGAGAAAGATACTGATGAGAAAAGAGAGCGAGGGAGAGAGAGAGAGAGAGAGAGAGAGAGAGAGAGAGAGAGAGAGAGAGAATTAAATTATTAAATATTTAATTTTCTTATTTTTAAATATAAGATATTTGTTAAAAATCTTGTAAATTTTTTTCATATGGATCTACATAGATAAAAATTATATTAAAATAATTAAATTAAAAAGTATATTAAAATAAATATTATTTTAAAATTTTATATATATGTATAATAATATAGTAAAAGTTTTCTCTTTTTTATTTAACATTTAATTGCCTTTTCGATTA
Organism: Camponotus fellah; assembly: GCA_030586385.1. Classification (NCBI taxonomy): domain Eukaryota; kingdom Metazoa; phylum Arthropoda; class Insecta; order Hymenoptera; family Formicidae; genus Camponotus; species Camponotus fellah. Next base: position 152,598 of record JAPIVC010000288.1, on the reverse strand, counting down.
TATATTTTGCTAATGTGCATTTTCAAATTAAATATTTTTAAACTGCAATATTTTTTTATAGTAGTCGGTATTTCTATTTACTTATATTATAATTTAGAAAATAATATTTTATGATATCATATAAATAATATTCTATTAAAATAAACTTTTATATATATTTATATGATATTTTCCAGAAATATTTAATATCTCTTATAGAACCGCTTTACACACAATTAGGTTTCGAAGATAGAGATTATGATGATAATCTAACTATCATGTTAAGAATGCACACTCGTAAATGGGCTTGTAAATTAAATATAGGAAATTGCAAATTCCATGCTAGAAGATATTTCCAACAAAAACGACATTCAGGAACGTAAGTTTAATAACAAATTATAATATGTTTATTTCTCATAAAACTTGCAAAATTACTTGTAAAACACTAATATGATGATTGACTTGCAATATATAGAAATAAATATATAAACTAAAATTTTGATAATAACATATCAATTACACTTACAATTCATTATTTTATATATACATATTCGTTATTTTGCAGAATACCTCCAAATTATCGCGATGTTGTTTATTGCACAGCCATGAATGCAGATATGACAACGAATACTACTTATGATTTTCTCTGGAAGGAATACTTAAATAGCAATGTCAATACAGATAAACTTGTGATTCTTAGCTCATTGGCATGTTCGCAAAATAAAATTGTTTTAGAAAAGTAAGTATATATGGTGTCCCAAAATTTCATAGTTGTCCAAAATAATTATCGTCCATAAACTATGTATTACATTATTTGCATATGATTATTTATATTTATATACAGTATTTTACATTAAATCATAAATCAAAGATACATTGTGTGTGTAAAAATTATTCTGCAAGATTTTTAAAAGATTATATATATATTTCTGTTTGCATTAAGGTTATTACAGGATGCGATTACAGAGAATTCATATATACGCTACCAAGATAGCGCGAAAGTATTCTCGGATGTCTACGATGCTAGTTTAACTGGTATTGAAGTTGTCATGAATGTCATTAAAAATAATTATGATGATATACTACATAACAAGTAAGTAAATAACTACATATGCAAAAAAATAATAAAAATTATATATAACTGTATGCAATATATTATATATATATGTATATATGTATATAGACATAATTGTATGCATGTATTTGTCTTTTATGTTATATACTTATATATTTTATTTACTAAATTAAATTTTTATTGTCATTTTTTATTATAGTTTTGATGATTATACAAAAATCGGAAATATAGTGAATTCTCTGGCAAGCAGATTATCTACTCTTCACCTCTATAAACAGGTGATTTTATTGATTACATCATACATTTTGATTAATTTCATCTATTTTGCATAATAAGTACTTAAAAACAATATAAAAACAATAATTTTTACAAAAATAGTTATATAAAAAAGCCTGAAAAATTTTCATAAAAATAATAATTATGTAATCTTACATATCTCTCAATAAAATATATTTTATTAAATATTAAACTAAATAATAAATAAAATAATTAAAATGAAAAATAAGATATAATAATATAATAAAAAAGTTAAATTTTATGCAAACTTTTATTGAGGAAAATCAGTTTCGAACATGTCGAGATATAACTAAAAATATATCTTATGTATATATTATCAGATATTTTAAGACAAATTCTTTGAACAAATTGCTATTTATAAAATTCTTGATGTTATCTGATATTTATTCAAATTTATCTTTGATTCGCAGTATCAAAACTTACTGGTTTGGCTGGTTGCAAGAGAACCAGCTTTCACTAAATCTATCGATTCCTATTTGTCAACGGCGCAATACGAATTTGATTGGTATGAGAGAAAAGCGCCAACAATTTTAGAAGAATTGGACAAGGTGTTTTTACACAACAAATATCGCTTACCTAACACACTTTATCCAGAACTATACAATGTGACTCTTAAGCCTAATATGGAGGAAAGTGTTTTTACGGGAAAAGTGCAAATATACATGCGAGTCGTAAATGATACTATACCTATAGTTCTCAATTCACAAAATCTCAATATTTCAAACATAAAAGTCTTCAGAAATTATACGACAAACAATTATTTAAATGCCAAATCAATACAAATATTAAACTATGTAAATGAGCAACCATTTATACAACAATTAAGAATATATCTCAATTCTGAAGTTAAAAATGAGGAACAAATAATGGCAGAAATTGATTTTAATGGCATTCTTAATGATGATATGCAAGGATTCTATCGCAGCTCCTATTTAGACAGTGACGGAAAACAACAGTGAGTAATATATATATATATATATATATATATATATATATATATTTTATATTTATATAACATGTAAGTTTTATGTTAAATAAACGATAATAACTTCATTTATTAAAAAAAGAACAAGCATACAATTTTTCGTCTCATTTTCCAGTTTCTTGAATAAAATTATAATTACGGATGTTAATACCAAAATACGGATGTTGATATAAAAATAGTAATAAATAAATCATTTGCGTTAAATTTTAATATTTATGTTTGCTTGTTAATTTATTACAGTTGGCTAGCTACAACACAATTCCAACCTATATATGCTAGAAAAGCCTTTCCTTGCTTCGATGAGCCAGCATTCAAATCTCAGTTTATAATTAATATTGAAAGACCGAATCATTACAATGCACTAAGTAATATGCCACTAAATAAAATGTTACAATCTAGAGAGTTGAAGTAAGTGCAAGAAAAATATTTAAAAATACTTAATATAAACTTGAATATATATATATATGTAAATATATATTCAGGATAATGATGCAAGAGATAAGAGTCTTATAATATATATATCTTATAATATATAAATTATCTTCATATTATATATATTGCATTTATCTAACATTTTAGGAATGATAATTATACATTGGATATGTTTAATATCAGCGAAGTGAAAATGCCAACGTATCTGGTAGCATTTGTTATTTCTGAATTTAAACCTGCAGATAAATCTGAAAAGTTTCTAAACGTATGGGGTAGACCCGAAGTTGCAAAGTATGGCAAATTTGCTCAAGATATCGCCAAAGCATTTATTGATGAGTTGCAAAATTTCACGAATATCAAGTATTCTTTGCCTAAGCTGGATTTAGTAGGAATTCCTGATTTCTCGATGGGCGCGATGGAGAACTGGGGTCTTTCTACTTTCCGGTAAAATATTTTCTACTCTTAATTTAATAATCGTAGAAATATTTATATCGATTTTCGACATGAATTATTCATGTCACTACATAAATAATATGATTTCTTTAATAGCGAATACGGGCTCTTTTATAACGAAACCGAAACCACAGCCACGTATGAAAAATACATAATAACTGTAATAGCACACGAACTTACGCATATGTGGTTCGGGAATCTAGTTACTTGTGCGTGGTGGAATTACTTGTGGCTCAATGAAGGCTTCGCTCAATATTTCGAATATTTTGTGGCTGATCAGGTGTGTAAATATATTTGTATCAAAAGAAAACCATATTTTTCACTCCATAAATTAGCTTGTTTAATATATGATAGATTATATGCTATTTTAAGAATTTGATAAAATTTATTGTAATTTAAATATTTTGCCTTCTTTAATGTTTTCGTTCGTAAGTTTAAATTAGTAAAAAAAGGTCCTACTAAAAAATTGAATTTTTCAAATAATATCCGTTGCAGATATCTCTCTCTATTTGAATAAGAAATTTAATAACAATCTCGTACAATTTTTTTAGATATGGCCAGATTATCAATTCATGGATCAATTTGTGGTTTATGAACTGCAATCTGCTTTGTTGCAAGATTCTTCATCTTCACCTCATCCAATGACAAATCCCGTTAAATTACCTGAAGAAATAAATAATATTTTCGACTATGTCACTTATGCAAAATGTACGTTACATAAAGATCGTAATATTTAACATCTAATACTAACAATTGAAAAGAATTTTTAGAGAAATAGTCTTTTAATTAATTTTAATATTATAATAATGTGTTTTTCGACTAAAAGTATAAAATTTGTACAAAATATATAATTATAAAATATATAATTATAAATGATAAAAAATTTATCATTATTAGCTTAAAACAATTTGTAAAAATAATTTATATTATAATAATTGTATTCTTCTTCTTGCAATCACAAAGTATTTTATTATTGAATCAAATTATTATGTTTTGATTATTATATATTGATATTTGAGGTATTATATTTATATTTATATGAGTCTACTGCATAAAAAAATTTCTTTTAATGTTTCATATTAAAATATTTATATATTTTAGCCGCCAGTATCTTACGAATGCTATTTAATACGGTGGAAGTTAGAAATGTATCTGAGAAGTTAATACTTCGCCATTATTTGAATAAACAAATGAAATATGGTATAGCACGTCCTACAGATTTATGGGAGAGCTTCGAACAATTTGTATCAATATCACGAAACGGAAAAAAGACAAGCATCAAGGAAATAATGGAAACTTGGACAGATCAACCGGGATATCCTGTCGTGTATGCTACATTAAATTATAATATATTAACGCTTACTCAGGTAATGTCACATACTTTATATTATGTTGCCATATTTTTATCTGATTTAGAAATTCTTCAATCTAATTTAATATTATTATTTTAAATAGGAACGATTTCTAATGAACAAAACTACCACCAACGATGAATTTTATTGGATACCGATTCATGTTGTCACATCCATGGATTCTAATAAATACATAGTTTTAGATTCCACATTATGGCTAGGACCAAATCCTAAAAGAATATATATCAATCCCGTTAATGAATGGTTTATCGTAAATTACAAACAAACTGGATTCTACCGTGTTAATTATGATACTTATTCATGGCAACGATTAATCAATCAACTGAATAGTGAAGGATTTGAATCTATCGATGTCTTAAATCGTGCTCAAATTATAGACGACCTCTTTAACTTAGCTCGCGCTACTTACGTAGATTACGAATTGGTGCTAAAGGCATCGAAGTATTTGAGCAAAGAGACAAATCACTTACCATGGAAAGCGTTCTTTAACGGCTTGTCGTATGTTTACGAACGATTTGAAGACAAGAGCGATAATCAGTCCTATCTGAAGAAATTTGTGCTCCAAATAATGTCCACGATGTATAATAAAACAGAATTCTATGATCGCAAGGAGGATAAGCTTCTAGACAGATTAAATAGAGAAATGATTCTCCAATGGGCTTGTAAACTCAATAACGTGGATTGTGTTAAAAAATCTAAAGATTTATTTGCAACTTGGTATAATAATAGTCGAAGCCGGTAAAATTCCAATAAGCTTTTATAAAATTATTGAATTGATTATGACTTTAATTATTAATATTTGTTTCAATCAATTTGTAGTCTTTTGCTTCTTTTTCTTTCTTTTTTCTCGTATATTAATTGTTTCTGTCTAACATAAAACAAAAGTTTCTACTTTAGAAACTATGAAATCTATTTTAAAAATAATGTTACAAAATCATTTTGAGATAAAAAGTATAATACAAAAAATAGAAAAAAGGAGAAGCGAAAGATTTTTAAATAACAAAGAAAGCTATAGATATTTAAATAATTATATTTAAATAGTTTCATTTATTATATATTTTATTATATATTTTATTATATAGATTATATCGATTAATAAATATATACTTTTTTGTATGACTTTTGTAAAAATATGAATCTTACATTTTTTATTTACAGAATTCCACGTAATGCACGATCAGCTGTCTATTGTACTGCGATAAAGGAAGGAACTACAAATGAGTGGGAATTTTTGCGGAAGCAGTACCTACAAACAAACTTTGGATCAGAAAAGAAAATTATTATAAATGCACTTGGGTGTTCCACAAACAAAATAACACTTCGAAAGTAAGTATATAAATAGAAAGTACACAAAGCTCTTTCTACTTAATAAAAGTAGAATTATACATCTATTTTCCTATATCTATGTTGTACATGTGTGTAAAACTCATTAAAATTATAATCGTCATAATAATTTTTAATTACTTCTATATAATCTTACATTCTATATAATCTTATCACGCTTGATGCATTAATTCACGAAAAATTCATCACAGTTATCTATGGACGGCCATCGAAAAATACAATCCTACAAACGCTACTGTTCGTCGTCAAGATGTTTCAGCAGTATTTGCTTCCGTATATAGTGCAAGTCAACTAGGAGTGAGCGTTACTCTTGATTTTTTAATAACAAATATCTCCGAAGTCTTTGCTTAGTAAGTATCGCTGCAAAATATTTGATAGAATTTGAATAAAATTCGATTGCAAGTTTTTGGTAAGAAAATTCTTATATTCATACGCTTTATACGCTTTTACAGTTTCGACAATTGGGACGATGTAGCGGCTTTGTTCAATAACGTGGCATCTCATATATCGAGTTCGGATCAATATAATAAGGTATAAATATCAGAGAGACATTATAATATATCTTTGAAAATTCCAAAAGCGAGAAGATAATTTTTACCGATATGTTAACATGTTAATAACTGACGTTATCATTTTATTAATCATATCGATTTTTCAAATAATATATTAAATAATATATTTTTAATGAGCAATAATATATTCCTTTTTTTTTAGCTGAGCACGTTTGTCAAATCTTATGTACTTTTACCTCCAGACATCAAAGTAAGATTAGCTTCTGCCGTCACTACTGCAGAAGCCAATTTGATGTGGTATAAAAGAAATAATCAAATAATTATTCAATGGATAGAAAAAGAGATATCTGATACAGATACTTCTATAGATTCTACTGATGGTTCTACTACAATAGGATCATTAAATGTTATCTTTATGATTCTTGTTGCTTTAATATCGTATTTTGTAAGTTGTTATTGAGAAATTGCAATAAATAAACTATAATAATAAATAAAAATTATTTCTTAATTTCCTACTTCACAGATTTAAAAAAATTTGACAATTTCTTTTTCAGACACTAGTTTTTTAATAATAATATCAATAATATTTTCTTTAGATAATAATTTTTACTCTTCTATAGAATTAAGAATAGGAATAATATTTTCCCTTTCCTTATATTAATACCTTCCTAATACTACTTTCTATATTTATTCTAAATTAGTATTATTTAATATTAATATTATAATAAATAATTGTATGTGTCATTTAAAAGTTATAGACCGCTGCATTTTACTGAGCCCAATTACTTAAAAGCTGATTTAAATATACAGAGAAATTATATCTTTGAGTTTTATATTAGTAAATAATAAAAGTAATATATAAAAGGAAATATAAAAAATTATTTAATAATAATATTTTTCAAATCTATTGTTCATCCCATATTGAATAATTAATTCAATTAATATATGTTTTTTTATTACATTTATAATTATATTTATATTAGCTGTTTGATCTCTCCTCCATGCAATATTCTATGCTTAGTTGCCGATCAGAAAATCAATCAAAAGGGGCAAGAGACCGCGCTTCTTATCTTTGGTTTTGAGCGCTCGCGCGCGATAATGTCTGTATCGCAGCGTGTCAGTCTGTCTCTTTATGCTGAGCAAGCAAGATTGTCCATCTGTGTCCATTACAAATTAATAAATATGCATATCAAACCAACAAAAAAGCAAATCATTAGATTAAGGATGAAATCGCGTATAAACACGTACTCGTTCGATGCATCGTGACTGACCAGGTCACGGACAAGCTCTCATCGTTCACTCTCAAGCGAAATAAGTTTAATCTCCCGCGTAATTTACAGCTCGTCGACCCTCGATTTCATCAGTCTGCCGATATCGACTCTCTTATTGACGTAGACTTCTTCTGAGACTTAATCTGTGGGACAAGTCAAAGCATCACAGACGCATCCAACGCTACAAAAAACGCATCTAGGATGGATCCTAGCAGGTCGATTGAGCAATCCGCCAATGGAATTTGTTTCCCACGACTAGGTATCTCATGCTTGATAACTTCATCAACAAATTACAGCAAATTACTTCCCCTAGCTCCATTTATGAACCAGAGCAGACTACTACGGGTAGGAGGCAGATTAAAAAATTCGGAGTTACAATTTAACGCATGTCCTATTATATGTATTGCTCTCGCGAGCACGAACTTACGAAGCGTATAATAAAGCAGGAACACGTGCACAGCGTTCCTACATGTCGGAACACATGTCACCATGGCCGCGGTTAGGCAGCTTTTTTGGCCTCTGGCCCTTCATTTGGCCACATGAAGAATCGTTCGAGATTGTTTAACATGTTTCAAAGCCAGATCGATCCAATCAGAGGCATTAATAAGCTCCTTATCCATCAGTCATGTTACCGTTTCAAGGCCGTTCTCGCATTGTGGCATAGATTACGCTGGTCCAGTAATTCTAAGAGAGGACAAGCGGCCTAACGTCCGTAATCACAAAGCGTACATTTCAATTTTCGTATATTTCGCCACTAAAGGAGTCCACATAGAATTAGTAGGCGATTTAACATCAGAGAATTTTATCTCTACGTTACGATTTATTTCTCGAAAGAGCAAGCCCGCTTGTATATAATCTAATAACGGCACCGCAATCGTCGGAACGAATAGGCAGCTTAAAAATTTATATGATTTCATTAATGATAATCAAACGCAAAGCGGCATACAGCATTTTCTTCGCAAGCACGAAACAACCTGGTGCTTCATTTTGCCCAACGCGCCTCATTTTGGCGGTTTGGGAAGCCGCTGTAAAGTCAGCAAAATATCACATGGCTCGAATAATAGGCAAGGCCCATTTAACCTTTGAAGAGATATCAACTGTGCGAGGTAGAGGCAATTTTAAACTCACGACCACTCACGCAACTCATCGCCGATCCGAATGATCTGGCGTACCTTAGTCCCGGCCACTTTTAGATTAGTACTACGCTAAACGGCTTTTCTTGTCACGATTTGCATGGTGTTAACGAGAATCGGCTAACGCGTTGGCAAAGAGTGAAGCAAATACGACAACATTTTTGGCGTAGGTGGAATCTCGAATACTTACACTCCTTGCAAGAGCGACAAAATGGAAGGTCAACAAAGGCGTGCAATTAAAACTGGAGTAACTAGTGCTCATAAAGCAGCAAGGATTGCCTCCTTTACAATGGCTATTAGATCGAATACAAGAAATCCACCATCCTGGTGCCGATCGCGCGCCATCGAAAGGCTCATTCATGGAGACCTCTGTCTAAATTCGCGATTTTGCCAATAAACACTTAAATACAAAGTAAGTTTATTTTTAATTAGATAATAAGATAACCTTTGTTAACCATCATTCTCAATTGTGATTGTACCAAAGACTTGTATTTTCTCTAGGTTCCAACATTTTTTTCTTTGTTATTTATCCAACATAGCGAGCGTCTATAATTTTAATTTTTCATTTCTTTTTTTTAAATTGAAAGCACATGCTTTAAATGGGAGGCGGCCTTGTATGATGCTTTTCGTATTGCTTTATATTCATCTCGCGCGTGATTCTCGAGCAATCAGCGGACATTCTCGGGCAATTCCGCCGATCGCCGAAAGACCTCGATAAGAGAGCACCGAGCTCTTGCATATAGATCTTTTCGAACGCGCAGCGAACGCAGTGTATTCTTACTCGTAAAAATAAAGATAAGTTTAAACAAGAGGAAACCATTATTCTTTCTCGACCAAGCCGATCTCGAGAAAACGAGCACCGGTATCACCATTTGGAAGGCTATGCAACAATTGTAATGTGATTAAGTATACATTATACTTATAGTTATAAAGATTTTTATTGCATTAATTTAGATTATTACCAATAAGTTTAGATTGATTTATGAATAAATGTGTATAATATATTGATATAATTGTTGATGAGTCTTTTTCTTTCGGAGATTGATATAAATCTTTTATTTTTGTGTAATTTCCTTTCCAGTTATTTAATTAGTGAATGTAATAGCAAATAAGATTTTGTTAAGTAACAAAACGCGATAACGTAATTTAAAATGAAAAATAAATTGTTCTTCATTAAATTTATGATAAGATAATAGATGATATGATAGATAATCCAAGTAGTATCAGAAAGAGATCAAAATCGCATATAGCAATCTGTTACTTGAGAATTGTACCGAAAACTAAACGAGCGAATGATCAGAAATGTGTTGTGAAAATCGAATATATTATTTACTATAATAAATTTATAATAAATTTTTTACTAAATTAATTTTATTTAAACGTGACTGATATATTAGTAAAATTGAAAGAATTCTTCTAAAACTCAATATTACTGCAAATATAATTTTTGCTTATCTTTCTTTGTAAACATTCATTTGTAAAATAAAACGTGATTTATTTATGAAAAAACAATAACAATAAAATATGCGATAAAACAGTTAATAAAGTCAAGAGAAATAATTTCTAAATTATTAAAATTCTTTATCCTTTAAGAAAATTACTATTTTATAGATTTAGATAAGATAATAAACTTTATAAAGGAACTCTTCGAATTCTATGGCATAATTAATTAATTGCTGACAGAGTTTAAAATTAAAAAAAACTATATATTTGTCTTTTAGATAATGATCTATCGGAAATATCTGTTACTTTACATCTTAATCATATTGTTCAAAGAAGATACAGGAGAAACATTTTCCGCTTATCAAGGTAATTCTATTTATATCTTATATTCAATAAATATATTAATACATTTTATATTAATTTATATCTCAAATCATATATTACTAAAAAAATAACATTGAAGAATAGAAAATATATAGAATATAATTATATTTTGTATATAAACTGTTTTGTATATGATATTTTAATACGTTCTTGATTAATTTTATAAAATTATACTATATATTTTGCAACTTATACAACATATTTTATAATTTATACTGCATATTTCACAATAAACAAAAAGTAAATTTCAAAAAACGTTAATAGAACAGAAAATTACGTATTTAACATTTGTCGTAAGAATTCGTATTTCAAATTAGTAATTTATGAAATTACAATAATTGAATAAAATATTTATATATAAAACTATATATTTATTACAAATATTTAGAATTATAACTATATATACTATATTTATATTTGCTATATTATATCAATTTGTCGCAAATTACTATACATAAATCAATAAATTTACAAAAATATCTAATTTTAATTTATTGATTCATGTACAGCAATTTGCAACAAACTAATATAGCATATTTATTTTGTTGCAGATATACGTACACAAAATATGGAATTTTCTCAATATCATGAGATATCGCAAAATGATGATTATAGATTACCAACATCTATTAAACCTATTTCTTACGAAATCATACTTGTACCAAAATTACAAGAAAATTTTACATTTGAGGGCATCGTAAAAATTACCGCTGTTGTAAAAAACGAAACTAACAAAATTACGTTACATAAAGGAAATATTCAAATCGTAAATCAATCCGTTTTGTTGGAAAATAAAACTGTTAACATTGAGCATGTTATATATGATAAAAACACTGAAAAATACACCCTTATCGTTTCTGAAACTCTTAAGAAAGAATCGCAAATACTAATTACTTTCGATTATAACGGTATCTTGAATGACAACATGATCGGATTTTATAGAAGTTCTTACTTCGATAAAGATAATCAGATCAAGTAAGCAATATATATGTCAATTTGTAGAATCTATTTTAACTTAATAAAATTACAAAATTAGAAAAAACATAAACTAAACAGAGTATAAATATGCACATAATCTTTGAAATAAATATCAAATCAATATAAATTCATAGAAACTTCTAATACAAATCTTTTATAGATGGCTGGCTGCAACACAGTTTTCAAAAACATACGCGAGATATGCATTCCCATGCTTCGATGAGCCTAGTTTTAAGGCAAAATTCACAATTCGCATATCAAGAGACCAAAAATATAAATGCCTCAGTAATATGCCTCTAAATAAGACTGAAAAATTGTAAGTATTAGAAAAGTACAGAATATATTCTTCATTATAAATATGCTATTAAATTGACTTCTTGTTTTAAAATTATTCCTAACTCATTTTTTATTTTTTTAAAGGGAAGACCAGTTTTGGGACACCTTCCAGGAAAGTGTCCCTATGTCCACCTACCTAGTGGCATTTGTTATTTCAGAATTCAGTTTTGTTAACCAAGATAAGTTTCAAGTGTGGTCCAGGCCATCCGTCATCGATCAAACGAATTACGCTTTGAAAATCGGTACTACAGCTTTAGAGTTACTCGGTAACATGTTCCAGCAAAAATATTACCTTCCTAAAATGGACATGATAGCTGTTCCCGATTTCGGAACTACTCAAACCGGAGCCATGGAAAATTTGGGATTGGTGACATATCGCGAGCCTAAAATGTTGTACGATGAGAAAGAATCATCGGTACTGGCACAACAGAGCGTGGCTTCTGTAATTGTTCACGAGATCACGCATATGTGGTTTGGAAATCTAGTGACACCAGAATGGTGGAGCTATCTCTGGCTTAGTGAAGCATTCGCTAGATATTTTGAATATTTTGGTACAGCGGAAGTAAGGGCAAAATATTTTATCGTTATAGAATCGCAGTCAAATTTAATTAAAAAGAAATTAGATTTAGATTTAGTCTGAATAATTTGTACAATTTTGATCTTATATAATTTACGTCATACTTGCACATGATATTGTTGAAAATTAATAATTCTTGGCATCACAATACTGGCACACAATAATTAAAAAAACAGAAATTTCATATTTACATTTTTAAAGAAATCGGATGAATAATTTTTTGTCTCTTTAATGCCTAGGTTGAAAAATCATGGAACATGAAAGAACAATTCGTAGTGGAACAGCATGAATCTGCTTTAATAGCGGATGCTTTTGATTCTTCTCAATCAATGACTCGAGAAGTTTCTAATCAATCACAACTCGAGGGAATAGCAGATCCTGTCACCTATGCAAAAGCAGCTAGCATTGTTCGTATGATGAGCTTTATGTTTGGAACTAACGTCTTCGAACTCGCATTACGCGATTACTTACATAATAAGTAAATGTTCCATAAGGAATTATAATTTATTATATTTTATTTATTGCTTAGCTTTTATAAACATTTTATTTAAGTTACAAAGATATTTAAAATTATATATATATAAGGTTAAATCAATTAATTTCTAAAAGTAATTGATACAATCATCATAACTTTAGAAAAAGAATTAGATTACTAATATTGACACATATTAATCTATATAAATTTTTAATTAAAATATTTAGATAATAGATAAATATTATATAAATAACTCTTTATTATTTTAATATTGCATTAATATTTCTTAATAAAATCTTTGCGAATAAGTGAATAAATTATTACTATTTAATTTTAAAATTATTGGGTAATTATAAATTAGATATTTACATATTAATGTAAATTATACATATCTACTAAAATTGATACATATAAGGCATTTGAAAAAAATGCAAAATTTTTTTCTTTCTATCAATATACAATTATTACATATACAATAAATTCTTTAGCAAAGAAGAAGGATTAGGCCATCCAGATACTTTATGGGAGGCAATAGAAAATCGTATTTATCTTCAACAACTTATAACACAACCCGCTACAGTGAAAACAATAATGGATACCTGGACTACACAAGCTGGATACCCCGTTGTGTCAGTCAATATCGATGACAAAGGCGTACTCCATATTACTCAACAACGCTTTCTTCTAAGAAACTTAAGTAAAACTTCTACAAATGTCACATGGTGGGTGCCGCTTACATGGGCTACACAAACCGAACCAAATTTTAATAATACTCTTACGAAGGATTGGCTGTCCATTGAAAAAGATACTATAGATCTAAAAATTGATCCGAAAGAATGGGTGATATTCAACGTTCAATCATCGGGTTAATAAAACAAATTTATAATTAAACATTTATAATGTTAGATTACAAATATTGCAATTAAAATAATTAAATAGTAATAGATTAAATTGTTAAAAATGGAAAGTTAATAGTAAAATAAATATTTTAAATTAAAATATTTTATATCGATAGAAATTGCTTAAAAACAGTTTTAATATTTATTACAGGTTTCTATCGAGTTAATTATAGTTATGATGGCTGGCAGCGCATTTTCAATGTTTTAAATAGCGACAAATTTAACGATATTCACGTATTAAATAGAGCTGGAATCATAGATGATTTGTTAAATTTGGGTAGAGCAGGACTCCAAGATTACGAAACAGTTTTGAACGGACTAACGTATCTTAAACAGGAAACGAATTATTTGCCCTTTAAAGCAGCATTCAATGGTTTGGATTATTTGAATAAACGATTTGCAGGATACGAAGAACATTCTTTATTCAAAGTTAGTCTAAGTTATTAAGTTATTAAGTTAGTCTAACAATAAGTTACTAAAGAATAAGTTACTAATCACATCAAATATATTACGCATAATTAAATACTAAAACATTTACGATCTCTACTGTAATAGTCGTAGATTGAAGTAAAAAAATTTATATAAATTTTAATATAAAAAAGAAATAACATAAGTGTAATAATAAAACAATTTTTCTTTTCATTTGATAAATGTAGGAAATCTGTAATGCTATTTTATGTTTTTAGGAATACGTTTTGTCTCTTCTTCATGATAAACGCAAAAAATTAGGATACGAAGATAGCGCAAATGATGACAGGTTAACAATTTTATTACGACAAGAGATAAATAATTGGGCCTGCAATTTAGATGACAATGAGTGTATAACAGTTTATATGAAGAAGTTTAAACAGTGGAAAACAAATACTTCTATCCCGTAAGAATATAAATCGATCACTTTTTTTATTTTTTTTATACAATATATATATATATATATAAAACAGTAAAGTTAAGTATTTAAATTAAATACACTAATAAATACGGTAATTTTAATATTAATATTATTATATATATAATTATTATATAATAATTTTAATATTAATATTATTATATAATATTAATATTAATATTATTTGATATTAAATATTATAGTATTAAGCCGAATGAAAGATCTACAGCATATTGCGTTGCCGCAAGATATGGAACTCCTGAAGACTGGGAATTTTTGTGGAAACAATATTTGAATTCCAATTATGTCACCGACCAAACAGTGATTATAAACGCTCTTGGATGCAGCTTGAATACCACCATTTTAGAAAAGTAAGACTTTAAACATGAAAGTATTTTTCCTTAATATATAAAAATATTATTACAAAATATAATTAAAGACACATCACTCATTGGTGATAATGAGCATTCTCCTGATATTATTTACGTAACATTTGTTTGATTGATTAACATAAGTCTTAGGAGCAAAATATATTCTAATTAAGTATATTTATATAATGATGAGTTGATAGTTAATTTGTTTGTATAAATCATGGCATAATATGGTTATGTAGTTTAATCATTCACATGGCAAGAAAAGCAGCGCGATTCATTCTAATCATATTTCTCGATATAATTTCGTATTTAGAAATTAATTATTATTAATTTTATATTCACAGGTATTTAGGATATGCCATCAGCGATTACGCAAACAATCGAATTCGTAAACAAGACAGTACAAACGTCTTCGCTGCCGTTTATAATTCTGGTTTGACTGGCGCTGAATATATTCTTGAATTTGTTGAAAAGCATTACAAAGAAATGGAGAAATAGTAAGATCTTTTTATTATATGTATAATACTTTATAAATGCGTAGAAACAAATAATATTCGAGTCACATTAAAAATGAATAAAATGTTAATAATATATTAATACGTATCTCACCCATTATATTTTATATTTTCTTAAAAATATTTTTGAGCTATGCGATGCGAAATGTCGATTAAATAAATAATATCATCGAACGCGTAAAAAGAAAAATGACATTGAATTGATTTTACAAGCATGCTATCTTTTTTAGTTATGGAGGCCAAAGTACAATAGCCACAATTCTCGATGGAGCTTCGCAACATTTTTCCACACCTAGATTAGTGGAGAAATTTCAAAATCTCATAAACAAGACAGAATTCGCGCCGATCTTCGAATCTTTAGAGTCTTCTTTAAAAATCGCTAGATACGAATTGGAGTGGTATAAATCCGCTTCGGTTTCTATCATTCGATGGCTACGTGTACAAGAAGGGAAGAAATATCGCCAACAAATATAAATTCCAAAAAATATGCGTTACACCTTATCTCGAGGTAGGAAATTTCACCATCGACGGACACGTCAAGATTGAAGCCGACGTTGTACAACAGACAAAGCAAATAGTTTTGCACTCGGCGGAAATTGATCATCATACGATAATGAATGATTGAAACATTGTAAACATTGTATTATACAATTAAACATTGTATTGTATTATATATATGCTAAAAGAAATATGTGTGCCCATTTCTATTCTTAAAAAAAAAAAAACAAATCACATCAGTATTCGAAGATACATCAAAGTCCCCTCGCAAATTTCGAAGTTTTTTATTTGTTTTTTTTCCATAATGTCCATTGGCTCTTTTTTGTTGTGCGCATTTGTTACATAATAATTGTTGTCAGTAAAGATCGCAACGCAAAATAATTTATAATTTTTATCTCTTCTCTTTCGATACATAGACGCTCTTTGATAAAGACCTATCATTACAATTACCCGTTGATAAATTTAATTAATTATTAATTATCATGAAGGATCATAATAAATTGTTTTTTTATATCTTTCGCGTTTCAAAAAGGAACTCGAAGCGTCCTGCATTACTAGTTTCTTCCTCGAATTGTCATTTGAAAGAGGACGGCTAAATAATATGTCAATCGATAATTAATTTGTTTTAAAATATTCAATATTTTGTAATATAAATTAAACTAAATATTTTTTTGTGGAACTTCGGACTTCAAATTAATTTTGATAATTGCGCCAACATTGCATATAAAGTTTAACGTTCATTTAAAGAATATAATTTATATTATTGTTTATCAAGAAACTGTTGAAGTATATTAATTTAATGTTATTATTTTTACACTAAATTTTTATATTTTTGTATTATTTGAAAAAGATATTTCTTTTCTAAATTTGAGATTTTTTTATTATAACTTATTTTAGGATTTTTTAATTACAATTTATTAAATAATAAATAACTATAAATATGCTGGTAAAAATTCTTGCAGTTTGATTAAACATTAGACTCGGTACTATCTTGGTATTATTATTTTTTTATATACAGAAATATTGCATAGCAAGTGGGTAAAATTAGTTAAAGCAATTTTATTGTATAATATGTGAGTAAAATCCTCACAAGATTTCTATTTGTTCATTTACTATGAAATAACTAAATTCAGATTTTGTACACTTATTACACTTTTTCTATGTAATTATATGAAAAGTATTATATCTTGATTGAGATACTAAATAGTTTTTCCGTTCAATTAGTAGAAAAAAGTTAATATACTGCTTAATAATCAATCAAAAACTGCATTTAATTTCTATCTGGAAAAAGCGCGTATTTATATATATGTATGTATATGTATGTATATATATAAATATTAAAGTTGAAATTAAAATATTTCAATATTAATAAAAAAACGAAATAATATATACAATAAAATTTGTAAAAATTGATACAATTTTATTTTGTAGTACCTTACAATGTGTTTTTAAAATAAAGCGGTATTATATATTTTTAATCGGTTACTGTCGTGATAAAATACAGACAATCACGAAGAAATAGTCGCATTGCGAATCTAGAATAAATAATCAAAATCTTATCGCATACGAATTATTTAGCAATCTGTAATTAGCAGTTCTGCAGCAAGTATTCATGTATTGAGAATAGAGAACTCTTTGAAATTCTAAGTACATAAAGTATTAAATTATGCTAGACAATATTTGATTTTTTAAGCAATTTTTAAAATATGTATATTTGATCACAATATACATATATACAAACCTTTTTATTGTCTTTATTAATGAGCCATCAAAATATTTTATTAATTTTAATATCATGTATCATATTGGATATTTCAATAGTCGCTATAAGAAAATGCGACTTTCATTAATAGAATAAATCAATTTTTTGCTAATTTTATATATGTATATATATAGAACTAGATTATTACAATAATCAACAATTATAAACATTGAATTAATATATATTTGTTTAATTAGAGTAAGTATCTTCGATAATATTCGTGTTAATTATCACTTCATACTAATTTATTGTTTTTTACGAATATATCGTGTTAATTTAATTGAACATATAATTATTTTTAGCGTATTTTTTCAAAATGACAAGATTATATAAATTGATTTTCAGCTGAATAGTTAACTGAAACACATACAATTTTAGAATTAATAATTTTACGATAAGTTCTTTATCTCTTATAATATTTACTAATTGTTATTTCAAATATATATGTATATGTGTTTATCTTTTTTGCTACTCGTTTGAATAGTGAAATTCTTTACTTGTAAATTGATATCTATAATAATAATCATGTGAATAAGGTAATTGTATTGTAACGAGACGTATGTTATCACACTTTTCTCATTTATGTGTTATCACACTTCTTCCATAAAATACATTTTATAGTCTAACGATATAATCGAGAAAACACACCACGCTGAAAAGCCATTTCACTCCTTGCTATCTTCATAAATATCATTTACATACAATAATGCTGATCTTCCTCTCCCGTATATTTACAAATACATACAAAAAACACATAATATTCTCATATACAATCCAACCATAATTGTTTCGCAATTTTACTTCATATATCTCATCTACAATCTATTCCATATGGACGAATTTTCGTCACATCACTTTGATGCTATAGTAAAATTCAACAAAAAAATCGACGTGCGCGATATCATTATCACACAAAAGATTGTTTAATTTTTTGTCAAGATCACTACGCGGTGTTCCTCTGTAACCAATCGCGAATTATTGCATGATTGTTATCAATCCATCGTATATTGGCTTCCGCTTGCTCCACTGTTTGTTGTATGGTTCGCCTTGCAGTACCGAGTTCATTTATATGTTCAGTTGCGAATTCCCGAAGCTAGAAAAAATATAATATCACGAAAATGAGAATGTATATCTATTGAAAATTTTCTTATTCTCAAAATCTCTCAAAATGCAACATTGTGAGATTTCTTCATAAATTGTAAATTTAAGCGATGCTGGTCCATAAATTTTTTAAATTTATCAAATAGGAGTTTTAACATTATTATCTTATCTAGACTCGTAGATTTATTGAATTATTTCTAATATTCAACTTACATCTTTTAATTCATATCTCGTATTTATTCCTCTAGTTGACGATTTTACAATGTTATTGATGGATAATAGTGACGTTCCAAAACTGAAAATAATAAAATATCTGCGTTATATTAAATATTTAACAAATAAGAGAAAAAAATTTGTATTTTCAAATTTGTATTTTAGGAAATCTTATTGCGATCATGACATAGAATATATAAAAATATTACTTACTATTCCCTGAGGCGCGTCCATTTGTTTCTAAAGTAATTAAACGCGATCGGCTGACCAATGACGTTACTTGCGACTGATCCAAAAACTCGGGATACATCCTGTTTTCTGATTCCTGAATTTTCTGTAATAGCCCAATCTAAGTATCGATTCAGCAGCCATGTCTCTCTCGTGCAACCCAGCGCTTGCAGAAGCAGATCCTTCTCCGATCCTACATTAGTTGCCCGATATCGCTGCCAAGCGAAATCCCATTCAATTTGTCCACCCATTCGAATAGCTGTGCAATAAACCACACCCTTCAAATTCGGTGAGATCCTAAAATACAAAATTTTTAATAGCCACGAAAATATAAAAATCATATATTAATTGTAAATAATTTCATTAATTATATTAAATTCTTGAATGTCGCCAGTAGATAAAATAAGACAACGTAATTTAAATCGACCACACTGGCACTTTATTGGTTGATAGAAAATCACAACGTTTCGACCATTGGTTTTGGTCCTTCTCAAGTGAAAAATCTTAGTTAACCAATAAGTAATAAAAGAAATCACTTGTCAAGATCGTCAAGTCAGTATGACTCACAAACAAGGAGAGAGACCGAAGTGTCTCTCTCCTTGTTTGTGAGCGGTAGGCTGACTTGACGATCTTGACAAGTGATTTCTCTTTTCTCATTACTTATTGGTTAACTAAGATTTTTTCACTTGAGAGACCAAACCAATGGTCGAAACGTTGTGATTTTCTATCAACCAATAAAGTGCCAGTGTGGTCGATTTAAATTACGTTGTCTTAATTTCATTAATTATTCTTTAAAAGTAATATGGAGTTTTTGAAATAATATGATTGTATCTTTACATATATTGATAGAAATCACACAACTCATTTGTTTCGATTATCTTTTAATAATAATAATATGCCGAATGATGTGCAAAGGACTCGATTGATAATCTTATCACATGTCGTGATGTTTTCACTTACGGATTGTTGACGTCCGGATTAGGAGTATGACGCCAATTGTTGAATTGTTGAACAGCGTTTCCAACGCAATCTTCATGGCCGAAATTACACGCCCAATTTAAAACATCAATTCGAGTGAAAACAGTCAATTGAGGATCTCCCATCTTGTCAATGAAACCGACTTGTTTGTACACATTGTCCAATAGTTTTAACACGTACAACTGAAGAATTTATTAACAGTTATACACATTTCTTGCACATTGCATATTTTATTTATGCCTCGAATTGCATATAAATTTAGTTCTAGTTCGATCGCAATTTTATATCTCGTATTGAAAATATCTTTATAACATAGAATTAATTATATTGTTGCATTCAAAAAGATCAACTTATATGTTTTAGAAATAATATATGATTAAAAAGAGATATATTATATGTGTATCGAAATAAAATATTAAAGCAGAAAATTTTTCAAAAGTTAAACAACTAACAGTTTAAAGTTTTATTGATATATTTTTCGTTAAAATTTTTGTTTAATAAGTATTTACCCTGAATTTATCGTAACCCTGCGTTTTTATGAGCATATCATTGAGGTAGTTAATGGCACTGAAAGCTGCTTTCCAAGGTAAATATTCTGTTTCGTGAGCCAAATAAGATGTAACATCAAGAGCAGTGCTGTAGTCGAGATTGCCAGCTCGAGCCAGATTCAGAGCATCATCAATCAACTGTGCTCGATTAATTGTCGAGATGTCTTTGAAATTTTGTTTGTTTAATTGCTTGATTATCATCTGCCAGTTTGTTCTATCATAATTTACTCTGTAGTATCCTGTTTTATAAATATATTACAATGTAATGGGACGCTTGTGTTTCCATAATAGCGGACAAAAAATGAATAAATCTGTTACATTTTAGAATATTTTAAGAATATCTTGACTTTTAAAAAGGAGAACCAAAGAGTTTCGTATTTAAATTTACAATTTCCTTTTCGTCAAATTTATTTCGAAATTCATATTATTTACCAGGCAAAAAATTTTGATATTAAAATATTAATCTTATAATTTAATCAAAATTATTTGAAAAGTTATTTTCTTGAAAAATTAAAAATAAATGTTTTATTAAAGGTGGCTTTGATTTTTGTGACATAAAAATATGATTTTTTCATCTAAACATAATATAATTACCAGTTTCTTGCACATTAAAAAGTATCCATTCAGATGAGCTTATACCCAAATCGTTAAGGATAATCGAGTGTTCCGCTTTCATCCATTTCATGGGTTGAGTGTTCTTGAAGTTTAATTGCTTCTCGCTCGTATAAGTGATGGGTACCCACCATAATGGTTCGAACGGAGATGTAGTAACCTTTGTGATGCCATTACGAAGCAGAAAGCGTTCCTGCGAGAAACAAAGGATTCATGTAATACATTTATAATAAATTACTTAAAACAATTGTCAATGGAATAATTTTTTGCAACAATATTATATTTTAATATCTTTCACTTACACTTACACTTACACTTATACGTCTTACATTTTATAATTTTTAAAATATTTTTTTAATAATATATATATATATATATATATATATATATATATATATATTTAGCATATCTTTTTTCTCAAATAGAAAATAATTATGTGAATCAGACGCGTTATTTTAGAAATTGTTTGTTACCTGCTTATTAATATGTTTTATTCAATTATTATATAATCTGTAAAAACCTGCGTCAACGTTGCACTATTGTTGTTGTAGTTTCGCGTGACAGTGATTACAGGAAAACCGGTTTGTAAGGTCCAAGTATCCATAATCTCTTTAACGGTTACGCTTGGTTCAAGTACCTTGTCTTTGTGAGCTTGCTGAGTCAAAGCATGCCACAAATCATTTTGCTCAGCACTTTGATAAGCTCTATAAAATATACAGAAATAGCAGAAATAGCTCAGTTGTAAAAATTCATTTGCAAAATTTTATATTTATAATATTAAAAGAAAAAAGACAGGAAATATTAATTACCATACATATTTTAAATTATTTTAAATGCAAAAATTATAAAAGATGAAAATATTAATTAATTTTTACTCACTTTTCATTCAAATAATTAGTTAAACCTTGTTTAAAGACTTCTGTGGTAAGAAAATGATCCATCATTCTTATTATGGAAGCACCTGAAAAAATTTCGGTAGATATAAATACACTAATTATTAAAATTATTATAGTGCATGTAGTTCGTCAAGTACCTTTTCCGTAAGAAATTCTGTCAAAAATTTCATTGATTTCGTCAGGATGGCCAACTTCGATGGATATAGGATGAGAAGATTCCAAAGCATCGAGACCAAACACATTTTGAAGCTCATGGACGACAAATTGCTCCAGGACTTTCCACGACGGTTCTACCTGTTCCAAGAACAAATATATATATATAATAAATTTATAATTATATATTTTTATATTAAATAATAAAAGATAGACGTGGCATAATTTTTAAATATGTTCAAAATATTTAACATCAAATTTCTTCGAGTGATATTTTGACAGCATTATATTTGTAGTGCAATGTGTAATTTAGCATCGTGTAAAAACGGATTTTACCGCATCTATACCGATGTATTCAACGTAACTGGCGAAACCTTCGTTCAACCAAAGATCTGTCCACCAACTTGGTGTCACTAAATTTCCAAACCACTGATGCGCGAGCTCATGAGATACCACAGTGGCTACCCGCTGTTTATTACTACTGGTCGATATACCTTCCTGGTACAACATTGCTGTCTCTCTAAATAAACAAAATTACAAATTAACTCTCTGCCGTCTCTTTTAAATATCAACATAACATATAATCAGGGAAGGGAAGTAACGCGTTACTTGTAACGCCGTTACCGTTATAGTTACTTTTTTTTGGTAACGATCCAGTAATGCCGTTATTTTTTTTTCTGTAACTGTAACGATAACGTAGTTACATTTTTTTAGTAACGATAACGAATTTACAGTTACTTTTAGCGTTACTTTTCGGTAATTCTGTACTATCACCTTTTAAAGGCCATCTAAATGATGACCTATTAGAATATCAACTTTTATTAAAAATTAATAAAAAACATCGATAAAATTTAACATATGTTTTGTGATTTAAATCCTTTCATAAAGAAAGAAAGAAAGAGAGTATGTATTGTACGAAACAAAATTTATTATGATTATAGATTTAAAAAAAGTAACGAAAAAGTAACGAACCGTTATTTTTTAAGTAACGGTAACTGTAACTAGTTATTTTTGAAAATCAGTAACTAATAACGGTAACTAGTTATTTTTTTAACTTGATAACGAGCAACGGTAACTAGTTACTTTTAAAAATAATGTTCCCTTCCCTGCATATAATAATAATAATAATAATAATAATAATAATAATAATAATAATAATAATAATAATAATAATATGTGTGTGTGTGTATATATATATATATATATATATATATATAAAATAAAAATTGTTTTATATTATTTGAATTAATCGTAAGAAAATATTATGATATCTCCGTACATGAAGAAACATTTAGATTCATAATTTAATTTGTTAAATGCTATTTATTAGTCAATTCCAAATTCAAATAATCATTGATAAATTTTTATACACATATACATAAAATAATTTCTATTCTTCGAGCAAAATTATTAAAATGTTTATCATATTTTCGCCGTTCATATATTATGATTCTTCTCGAATATCTTAATCTAACAAATCTAACTATACTAAATAAAGTGATAACTAAAATGATTTTATTTCTTTTAGATATAAATAATTAAATAACATATATAAAAAATACAATTATTTATTATTAATAAATTATTTATTATTAAATATTCCAATAATTTTTATACATTGAAATTTCTTTGGTAATATTTATGAGATAATGGAATTGATAATACTTTTACTTCATATACTTTACTTAATATATTTTTACTTTCTATAGCAAAATAGATGAATAGAAAGAAAAACGAGGAACATAATATCGTGATTCAAAAATAATTATAAATATATGTATCTGGTATCCTTACCTATAAGTTATTAACCCCCAATTTTCCATAGCACCAGCAGAGAAGTCAGGTAATGCAACCATATCCATCTTTGGCAAAGGAAACTTGATCTGGAAATACTCTTCGTAGTATTTAAGAATTTTCGGTCCAATGTTCAAGCTATATTGCGATTGATTAATAGCATCGTGGCGCGCCCAAACTCCAAAGTTACCATCTTCCGATCTCCGTACATCAAAGTCAGAAACTATGAAGGCGACCAAATATGTAGACATTGGTACTGATCGCTCGTAATGATCCCATACATACGTGTGTAAACCAGGCCTGAATGTTAAATAATAAAAATGTTTTTGATAAAATTCTCACTTAAATAAATAACTTTTGTAATCAATTTTTCAAAATTAACGCTTTATAAAAAAAATTTTTATTTATTTCTCTTTATGTATTTCTCATCCTACACATATTATGAATTACTTTGTTAATTGTTCTTATTTTTGTTTAATTAATAGAAGTAAAATTTTGTAATTTAAATAATAAAAGTATAAATATTTTTGTAATTAAGTTTTGTCAAGATATATCAATTTGTACAACAAATAAACTATTTCGAATTAAATTTTATATTCTGTATGCTTTGTGCTAAAAAGAAATCTGAAATAGAACAAGAAAATTCATACGCGCGGAATCATGCAAGAAAATCATATCTGAAAGATGTGGATTTGAATCGAATCTAATATGAAACGCAATATAGTGTCATGTATAACAGTATGACATGCACAATTACTCACACTGGCATCGGTGCTCCTTCCATGGGCATATTCGAAATAGATGTCATGTTTTTGGGACGTGCTATGTTGATTTGGAACTTGGCTTTCAAAGCCGGCTCATCGAAGCACGGAAAAGCACGGCGCGCATCCGTTGCTTGGAACTGAGTCGTGGCGATCCATCTATAATGCAGAACAGAGATACCTTTGGCAAACAGCCGACAGCAGCCCTTGTTTGAGCCCACGTAAGCCAAATACGCGATCGCAACGCGAGATATTCAAAGGATAATCACTCCTTTTATATTAACAAAAATATTTCACGATGATAAACTTGATTATGATAATGTTAAAAATTGAAAATTTTAACGTAAGTTTTGCAAACTTGGAGAAAGTAATTCAAATTTTATGTCTCCCGGACGCTCACATTCGCTTATATAATATAGTAATATAATATAGCTTTGTCTTAATTAAATTTTCTCTATTTTTTCAAAATGTTTGTTCAAGATGTAATTCCACATTTAACTGAACGAAATGAAGAAACAATTCTAAATTTATATCGGCTATAAAAATTCCATCACGGTGCCACTTACCTTGTCTGATTGCCGGCCATGTACGAGCTTCTGTAAAAACCTTGCAGATAATCGTTCAGATAGCCAATGAACTTGAGATGCACCACGTATTGTTTGCCTCTGCTCAACGTGTCCGACGTTTTAATCACGTGAAATTGTCTGTCGGTGTCGTTTCTCTGCTCCACGATCCTGATTATCTTATTGTTAGTCTTGTTACTGTTGGCAGAATATTCCCTGATATTTGTAAAGCCTTCATCAATCTTCATGTCCGCAGCGTGAAGTGTGACATTGTTCGTATCTAACGTCACATTCACCAAAATCTTGACCTAAATATGAGATAATATGATAAATAAAAAATGTTTCTATTTTTTTTTTATATAAAATAATTTTTCTATATTAAGTAGCTTTTATAAAATAATATGTATGTTTCTTCAATTTTCTTCAAAATCCGAGATACTGGATTTTTAATCAAGTTTTAAATTTTTGTTTCATTAGTACGATATTATCGTTCATTACATTTTTAGATTTCAAAGTAACATTCTATATGATTCCAAAATATTTAAACATTTCTCATTAGCAATATCGAGAGCTGAAAACAAACGGTACAGAAGAAAGTGAAAAGAATGAAAAAGAAACTTGACGGGAAGTTAAGCTTGAAACGCACGTGACTTGTGTGTCCATACATATAGATCTCTATAGATTCGATATAGAAAGTGAACGGTTGTCAATCGCTACTACGTGTGTTTCTTTATGTGTCGGTTTATCTACAGAATTAAGAATTAAGTAAAAAAATATTATGTAAAAAAACATTATGACTCACTATAGAAAGCTGACATATATAATAGCACATTAAACCAGTTTGTCCACCAAAATCATGTGAAGAAATCTCACAAAAAGAGGAAATACTTTGGAAAATGCCGAAATATTTACAATTGTTTATTAAATATGATAATCAATCGCTAATTAAACATGAATATTCAGTTGACATGACTTTATAAAATAAATTACAGAAAATATTGCTATAAAAATTTTAAATAAATTACAAGAGTCAAACTTAAATTTGCATTTTTCTTATTCCTTCGCTATTATTTTATATTAATTTTATATAAATAAAAGAAAAAGAAAAAAAAAATATATATATATATATAATAAAAAAGATATATATTATTATAATAGATAATAATTTTTATTTACTTTTTTACTTATTTATATATTTTATTTACAAAAATATAAATATGTATAAATTATAAATTAAATTCTAAAATAAAAGAAACATAAATAATGTTATATAAAAAAAGATTTCTAATGACATGTTTAGAAATCTTTTCACTTGTTATGAAATATACTGCGAAATTGAAAAATGTTACCTCTCCATGAAAGGTGAAGTTACCCTCCCATATGAAGGGTATCAGCCATAATTGGTATGAATCGGGTACAATTGCCTTTGGTAGTCTAACATCTATTTTCTTCTTTATAGGCGTTGATGAAAAACCCTTTCCGCTCGGCAAAAGTGAATTGTCGAAAAAGTTGTCACATTGGTTGACTTGTTTTTCCGTGAGACAAGGCGCAAAATGATACACCAACAAACCGGTGACAACCAGACTAATCAGAAAAAATGCTCCCAAGAAGAAGACACCACACCGGGAAATTGTACAACCTTTCTTGCGTCCGAACGTAGTTGTGTGCGCATCCATCATCGCCAGTACCTCGCGAGACTGAGTCATATCATGTGTGAACCTAAAAAGAAAAAGGTATATGCATTTTTCAGTCTTGTTCCTCCAATTTATGCTAATTATTGCGGTAAATGTGCATTATCTTTTTTCATATCTACATTTATCTGCTCTATATACATTTCAAAATTACTAATGCATTTCGATAACAATAAATATAATAACGCAATGAAGAAAATGCATTCGACTGATAATTGAGCGCATTATGTCATTGCGCTATTATACTTATTGTTATTATTATTATGCTTATTATTATTATTTATACTTATTTATTGAAATGCATTAATAAATTTGGAAAGTAAATAACTGATATTAAAATGCAAGTAATAAAGGAAAGATATACACAAACAATTCATATAATAATTTTAAATAATATAATAAATTTCCTAAAGCGATATGTATCTTATTTTTTAACAATTACTGTATTTTATTTCAGAAATAAATTCTGATTATTCAGTTTATATATCGGTTTTAGTTAATTAAATAATATCATTTATTTAAGCTTATAATGTATTCATTTACATATTTTTGTATCAAGATTTATATAAATTAAAAATTTTTTTTCTTATGTTTTTTTTGCGAATTACCTAATTTAAATAATGAGTATTTCTTTCAATAATATTATTATTTTATATACATACTCTTATTTTAATCTATTTTGTTTCTGTTCTTATCTTTATGTTATTTTTCTTTTAATATAAATTCAAAAAATTAGAATAGAATTCATTCATAATTCAACATATTCATAAATCAACATATTTTGTTTTCTATAAATCAATAAAAATTAATATTTAATTTTAAAATTTATATTGTTAATTCAAAGAATATAAATAAATACTATTAGCTGATTTGATCTCTATTTGTTCTCCGTAGATATCTTGCATGTTGTTTCACTTTAATTTTAGAAAAGAGAAAAAATTAAAAAAAAATATTTATTTTTATAAATAGATATAAAAATGTAATTTTTTAATCAATATATTCTTAATATAATTCAATATCATTGTTAATTAATTGTTTTTCACATTTTTATTCTTTTTATAATTTTCAATATTATGATTTTTATGTCAATGGAAAGTAATTTCTTAAATTTTAATTTTCATTTTATCTTTAAAATGAGAGGAAAAGAAAATCATTCACTCAAAAGAGATTCAAAGATATATTGTATTATTAAAATTGTAAAATAAGAGTAATAAAGTAATTATAATAAAGAGCACTTTTTAGTAAATGTTTGAGGTATAAAATTTTGTTTCAAAACATTTAATTAAAAGTTGTATAGTTAAAAAATGAAATAATATAGATTTTACTTATTTACTTCTTTTGAAATCTTATTATTTACTTAAAATTGTTTGTTTATAATTTCTCGAAATTATATTATCATTTTAATTAATGTTAAATACTAAAGAGAACTACAATAGTAATCTTTTTCGATATTTTGCCTATATACAGGCTTAAATTTCTCGATATTTTGCCTATATACAGGCGTAAATTTTTTGAAGGTTTCTCGTTATTAAAGTCAAGATCAAGGATTCCAAGATTTCTATATATATTCTGTGTATAGAATTGAAATTCTCCTTTATACTTATTTATATGTATATATATATATATATGGAAATTACAAATTCGAATTACACTATCGAATATAACATATAATATTATCGTAAACATTACTATTGAAGGTCGCATACATATATTTGTTTATATTAATTTGAAAATAGCAGATAATATACGAATCTTCGAAAACGATAGAATAATAGGAAGATTCAATCACTTTAAATTTATATCCAAAATTTAAATTTATAACTGAAGATTTACACGTTATATCTGTTGTCATCTTTATTTTTTTATCAAATAAAGAGAAAGAGAAAAAGAGAAAATAAAAATGTAAAATAATTGAAAAGTGAAAATATCATGATATAAATATTTAATACAACATTTAATAAGATAATCCATAAAATAATATATTTTAATACTACGTATATTTTAATACTGCGTAAAACAGTACGCTAAAACAGTACACAGAAATTGGCCAAAATAATTTGCAAAGATAACACACATATAATTACAATGATATGCCTCACATTAAAAAAATGCTATGTTGTATTCACTTTTATGTCCAATATTTATCTATTTCTGTAAAATTATAGAAAGGTACAGAAGTTATGTTCAAAATGGTTTATAAAACATCAATATAATTTAAATATTTATTTAATATTTTTCTAATATAGAATTATAGAATTATAATATTGATATAGAATACGTGTGCATAATGTGTTTTTGTATAAAATTTCCCAGTAGGTCAAAACAATACATATATATTATACATGTAGACAGGAGATCTGTTTTAGCTGTTTACAGCTGAAGAAAAATATTATAATCATATATTTATATTAAAACTTAATCAGGATAGAGATGTGTAAAAAAGTAGACTGAATAATTGAAACAATTTGACATTTTGACTAGTTGATATATTATATATAAATACATCAATTAAACTTTGAAATTGTGGAAAAGTATTTGAATTTTATTGATAATCATAGATGCATCAAAACAAGAGCAACAATTTTCGCGAGATCATTGTACATAAAAAATTTTATATCTCGCGTAAATCGGGTGAAGGCAACCAATCATTGAAAGTAATTTCACGTTCCAAACGTTTCGAGTGAGCGTGTCAAGGAAACGCGAATGGCATGCCTGAATTGATGTAAGGTTCTTGCACCGGCAAATAATTTTACACGCATAACACAACTTTGCATTCTAACCGAGACAACGATTTAACTTGAATAAAAGATGATTATTACGCGAATTGATGCTGCATAAATGAAATAAAATTGACAAAAATTTCCTACATGAAAATGTCCTCCAATATAACTCTCCTTGAATATTATTAGTAATTATAGATAATAGAAAGAGACATAATTCCATATTACAAAACAAAAATAATCAGTTTTTGCTTATGTAAACAAAATTCATAGATTGATGTCTAATTGTATGTGTATACGTGTGTGTGTTTGTACACACACACACACACACACACACACACACACACACACACACACACACACACATACACACACACATACACACACTAGAACATTTCAATAAATAAGATACTAAATTCCTATCATGAGAAAACAGTTTTATTTATTAAAATGCCCTTGTATATATACAAAATATAACAATATATATAAATTGCACCTACATATTTGTATCTATTTGCCATAATTATATAAAAAAAATAAAGCACTTTCTCACGCACGTTGCCTAATTTATTCGTTTGAATTTAAATAAAGAAATACTATGCCGAATTCAGCAAACACTTTATATTACGAATCGTCAAGAGAGAGATAAATACTTGGGCATGTTTCCCACCTGTCGACGGTTTACTTTCTACCTGTAAATTATTAGCCAATAAATTACTTGCATTTCCTCGTTAAAAACGACCGCTGAATAATCAATCAAGCAACTTTTGCGTCACAAAATATACAATATGAGAAGTTTGTGATAATATCAGTCTGTGATAGTATAGTTTCTTTATAACTGTAATTAACTGTAATTAACTGTAGTGAACATCACATATACATCTCATATTATTGATAAAATTTATATCCGCATTTATACTGCATTTATACTGCTAATAATAAAACAAAAAAATTAATTGCAAATTTCCTGGAATCTCTTTAGCTTTATTATGATCATAGATCAAAGGAGTCTTGCAAGAAAAGTCTTCTTGTCGTTTTCTCGATTACATATTCTCATATTTTCTATTTTACCAATCCAATATTATTCAAAATTACTTATTTCATGAAATAAGCATTTCGCGATAAGCATTACACATTCATATATATATATATATATTTGAAAACATTTTTAAACATTCCCGGTTTATCTTTAGGGAATGTATAAAAATTGATAAATATGAAGCAAATGTGAATTTTATAGCATTTAATTCCTGTGCAAAATTGTAACATTGTTCGATTTGTCTTCTTATTAAGAAAATTATTTTTTAATTAAATTCTATTGATTCGAATAAATTAACATTGAAGTACAATAAGCACCAGTTAAAATCTCTTACATCATTCGTTTGAAGGATCTAAACAACTTACTTAAGAAAACCGTATTCACTTCAACTCTAAATGATTCAGAACTCAAAAGCTACTGTTAAAACAGCTAATATTCCATTGCTATCTTTCCTCAAATAAGTATTAGTCATACTGTATATATATGTGTGTGTGTGTGTGTGTGTGTGTGTGTGTGTGTGTGTGTGTGTGTGTGTGTGTGTGTGTGTGTGTGTGTGTGTGTGTGTGTATGTATACTTATTTCTCGCACATTTATATTTACATTACAATAATGATGTCACAATCATATATAAGATTCCAACTAGATATCGAGAGATTTCTTTGTACAATCATATCAATGCTAATTTAAATCGATCCAAATTTTCTCGAAAGCAAATATTAAATTTTTTAGATCGTACGCTAATAAAGTCGATCAATAAATCGCGATCTTAAATTTCGCTTAAATCCGATCCAGTGAACTCACACAATAAATATAATATATCGTATCCGGGACTGCTTTTATTTCATGACACGTCGTACCATCAAATTCCGGTCAGAGAACAGGATCACCATCGGCAGACAGCGAGAACACTCCACTACGCTCGATGGTTCGCGCGCAACTGCCAAGGAATATCGAAGCGACGATACAGCTTCGTCTCTTCCTTCTCCTGGTCAATCGGGTTTCCTGGTCGCCGCCCTGATCGGGGTTTCATGTAATATCCTTCCATCTGCCGGATGGATCACCTGCGTGCCATATCTTCCGTATCATCATGCGAACATATCGTGCAATCGATTTTCGTACTACGAGTGACGTAACATAACAATCGATAGAGATATTTACATCTTTTGAACGCACTTCGAATTGCTTTCTTTTTAAAGAATTTGTTTTGGTTTCTAATCTAGGATGACCTGATTTTCGCTTCTCTCTGCGGATTTTTCTATCAAATTCAAAGTCAATCTTTCCTAATAATTATTTGATTGGACATCATTCTTTTTATATTCATATCTTTCTTTATGTAACGTTCTTTATGTAATCTTCTCAGAGCGAAATCTTAAATTAGAATTGCAATAAAGAAGAAAATTGTCAAAATTAACAAAATTTAACAAAAACTCAGCCATTTTGTAAGCACTAAACACTTCTCATTAGATTCTTTATTCATTTAAAATAAAATATTTTTTAATATATTTTTAAAATATTTTAAAAATATTTTTTACCTTATTATTTTCTACTTTCTAAAGATAAAGATAAAATTATATTCACTTTACAAAAATATAAATTTTACATTCTTTATTAAAATAACTTGAAAAAAGACTTGTTAATTTTAAAGAAAATAATACTTATAATAATGGACTTAATATTTATATAATAATTTTGTATTTCCTATTCGTGAACAAATTACACTACATGTGTGTGTTTATTATGTAAATGATTATGTATCAATAATTATGCACATTACTATATGATCGCATTATACCATTATTCGCTTTAACTAAAGAGATCCCATGTTAAAAAATATCCCTAATCTGAATGTAGCAAATGAAAACTTATTGAAATATGAATAGTGCAGTATTTGCAATAATTAATTTGTTATCAAGAGAATGAAAAATAACGATGCAAGTATGTTGATTTCCTTGAAAAAGTAATCTTGTTTCATGTAGCATTTTCAAGCTATCTATTGTGCATTTATTACGCTATAGTGTTTCACACTATGTTAACGCAATAATTGATGTATACGTAACTGTCCGCGTATATGTGTGTATATATATATATATATATATATATATATATATACACATATGATACAAAATTATTGTACGTAAGAGTAATATAGAATAGTAGTATACAATCTCACACTTTTGAAAAAATAAAATATAGTGATATAAAATCTTTATATTTTTTTGAAAAAGTAAAAAAAATTTTAAAGAATGAAATATTTAACTTGAAAAAATGTCCTTTTCTGGAAATTCAAATTTTATTATACTTTTCAAGATATATGTGCGCTTTCTCCTTAGCTATGTAATCTACAATCCCCTAGTGAGTATAATTTGCAGATATACATCAGGGAGAAAAATAAGATTAAAGACATGAGCACTTCTTTATGTAAACATTACATTGTGTACCCGGCGAATTTAAGGGCACAAGAAAACGAGCACGAAATTAGGAAAATTATATCGATATCATGTAAAATTTATATGTCATTGACAAGGTTGTTTCTTCTAACTTTAAAGAACTTCATTACAAGAACAAGAACTTTTTTTATACAATGTCACGAAACTATTATCTATGGATCTTATAAACAAAGAATTTATCAAATCGAAGAAAAAGTATAAAATAATTAAACAAATATAATTATGAAAATAAAAAATGGAAAGAAAAATCGCAAAGTTTGAAACGTACTATATTCATATTAAAACCGCAAACATCAATGTTGCGAAACAATTTAAAACTGTGTATGAAAGACCAATACTATGAAGTCGTTACAACCGCAAAAAATCTAAATACATTCGTATAATAAGATGAATTCGAAGGAAAATGATTTGATTCAAGTTACATTATATTATATATACATACATTATATTATATTATATACTTTCAAATAATTTATTTTAATTCCTGTCTCTAATCAAAGAAAGAATTGAAAAGGGAGAGACAAGAATTGTAACAAAAATTGTTTTTAATTCTTCATAAAACACATTGCAATCAAAGAAATTGTTTTATTAATATATATATATATATATATATATATATATATATATATATATTATATATATATATTATATATAATATATATATATATATATATATATATATATTAAAGATCTTTGTGTATCTTTGTAATATATCTAGACTATATTATATACATATTTCAATTTTTCATTATCTATAATACATACATACATGTATAATTATCATGCATCAATAATAATGAAAAGATTTATATTTTTAAGTTGTACATATTTACATATTATCACAACTCTGATAAGAATTTTGAACAGTTTGTAATGTTCTATTTTTCTCATAAAAATCACAATATTTTATGAACATTTGTAAAGAACACAAATGCATCTGCATAAATGTTTAAAATAATTGATGTCATTTAATTATCTCATCATAGTAATATAGACATAGTAAACTATTCTTTTGATTACATCATATTGAGCATTTTCTTGATTTATTTTACGATAATATTACATTTCACTCTTTCATGCAAAAGGAACCTCCACAAAGAGATGAATACTAAACAAATCGAGTCATTGTTAAAGATAAAGGTAGAAAAGAAAATATTTCTCTGAAACAGGAACTAATCTAATATTTAATTTTATTTTTGCATTTGTAATATTGCAATTCATATTGTATCTGAGATTTTTGGATTAATACTTTATTTTGAATTGATACTTCATAATTTCCAGATGAAATCTTCGAAGAAATGTCAATGACAGAGTGTTTCTCAGAGACTAACATTATGGAAGAGAGTATCAAAGAGAATGTATTTTTTTAAATATAATGAGATTACGAATAAGTAACATGAATTTTTACATCATGTTACTGTTCATCATGTACAATTTTTTTTAATGCATTTCTACACTGAAAAAATTGTATTCTCATTTTAAGAATATGCCACTTATCTTTAGAATATATACTAAAATAGGCGCCAAGAAGATTTCTCTTGGCGCCTATTTTAGTATATATTCTAAAGATAAGTAGCATATTCTTAAGTTGAGAATACAATTTTTTCAGTGTACATTTTAATACTTCATTATATAAAGTTACATCAAATTTGGATTTTTTTGAAGTAGATGCATCTACATATTTATGTATCATAATTCAGAATTGTTTGACATCTTTGATTGATGTATGAATTAAACACTGAAAAAATTGTATTCTCAATTTAAGAATATGCTACTTATCTTTAGAATATATACTAAAGATAAGTGGCATATTCTTAAGTTGAGAATACAATTTTTTCAGTGAATGAAACAAAAAGAAACAATAACTCATATTATATAATAAGTAAACTTTAAAATAATTTCTTGCTAATGGTAAAATAATCTATAAATATTTACATACATACGTTGCATCCGCCCCGAAATGTTAAAATTTGACGCAAATTTATATTTTAAAGCATTAATACATCTGAATGTACATTCATGTGAATTCATGGTACATAATTATTTTTAAATAAGATTAATGAAGAAACATCTTATGATATATCTATAATATTACTTGCAGAGAATATCAAATTGAAACCTTATATGTTACAGATATTTTTAACATAAATTATATATTAAAAAAATTATTCCACAGACTTCAAAAGAATGGTGAATGATGTTTTTTTTATTTTAACAGTGTGATAAGCATACAAAAATATTTTATATTCCTCTTCTTGGAATAAAAAGAATAAAATTCTATCCTTTGGTAAAGAGAATTTCGATTTGATGATCAAAAAGAAAGTATTCGACAGGACATATAAATTGCATGAAAATATAGATCATATAAATTGTTTTGATTGTAAGTCAGTTATATCAATTAGAATTTCTTTGATTTCTCTTTGAATTTTCATTTGGTTTTTCATAGAGTTCAGAAGCTGATAAAAACATCTCTGAATAGAAATCTAGAGAACGGAACTGAGAAAGCAGAACTAAAAAAGGTCCTGTTCAAACAGGCAGAACTGTTAACACAAATAGGAAAATAACAGACGTCATAGGTATCATTTACTATATTTATGAATATCATTTGTATGTGGTTGGATGTCTGTTAAATTTAACACGTTTCTTGGTTTTCAGCATTTTTGAAATAAATAGATAAGAAAATTAAAAAAATAAAACAAAGACAAATAAATATGGACAATAATATCGCGGAGATTAAGCAACTTTTATTTTCTAGAACCGAGATTTTAACATTCAAGATTTACCAAAGTTATAAATTTATACTGATTCAAGACACTTAGAAGAAAAAATAAATCGAGAAGAAATATAGAGAGCAAGACTATTACAAAAAAAATATAATTATTTTAATTATTAAGTATTTTCTGTTTTTTATTAATGTAGTCACATCTTTTTCAAATCAAGAAACAGTCTAACTGTTAGAGAATAATAAAGTTAAAGGATGATAAAGAATGAAAACTAAGCGAGTGATGGGAAAATTAATGTCCAATCATGTTTCTTTTACAGTTAGCAGGGAAATAGTAGAAAAAAGATTTATTTAAAAGTACTGTTATAATAGAGATTGTAACCTGTAAGTATCTTTTAACTCTGTTATATTTTATTACGAGTAGAGTGAATACGAAGACTGTTTTTTAGAAGTCTTCTGCAGTTGCAATAAAGAAAGCGTGATATATTAAATTTTTTTATATGTCTATTTTTTTATATGTCTATTTTATTTTTAAGCAAGTTATATATTTGTCTCAATAAAAAACATCTAATTATAAATATATATATATGGCTGGTATCACATCGAATCAGACAAGTCTTAGTCAAAAATTTTTTTAATACAAAAATTTAAGATAATTTTTTTGTCTAAAATTTTTTTTTGATTGAAACAGTCTTGTTTAATCTATGATGTGATTCTAGCTTATGTTTTATTTCTGTGAAACAAAAATTTGTTTTCAAAAAATTTCCCACAAACGTTTTATGACAACGTTTGTCAAAACGTTGCGATAACCGGTGAGTAAATATTTGACCAGATGAACATTTGCATGTTTTATAAACGTTACAATTCAAACGTTTTTGAAACACTCGCACAACTTTATGTGTTGGGGATTATTATTATGGTGAAAATTATTTTGTCATCAAGCAATTAAGACTAATCTTGTTTAACGTCGCAAATTACACATCGCAGAAACAACCCCTTTAATCCGTCAATGGAAAATCGATAAATTAAGTGATCGCGTGGATCAATTCGGTAAGTACCTAATAATCCTATAAATTACCAGAGGGGGGGCAGATAATTGATTTAGGCGAACGAGCGTCCCTAATTGATTGAAGTCATCCGCCAGAGACGGCTCGTAACGTCACACGCGATTTGTCATACACGAGACCCGTATGAATTGAATCTCGCTTGTACCATCGCGCACTGACAATATATAAGTGCGAAAGTGAATTAACCCAGAACTCCACTTTCACAATCGCGCCGTATCTCAGATGCGGGGTTACGAACTTGGCCAAGATGCATTCGTCCACGTCAACACATTACAGTAAATGTAATTGCATCTCTACACATATTTTGTTTTACTATTTAATTTTTTGTTAGATTTTTCTTAAATAATTTTCCTCAGATAAATTTATTTTTTTCTACAAAATAAAATTTTCATCAAAGAGATTATTTGATCCTTTTAATTTATATAATATAATGTTATCTTTATTTAATTGAATGAAAAATATAATACCGTTATTTTGTTAGATTTAATATTTTTTCCCTTGGTGTAATAAGTTTCCTCCTATCGATGAATTATTGCAAAAAATATACCAAATATGATTAAATCGTGAGATAAAAGAACACACACGATTGGCCAGCGCACAATATCATTTTTCATTCACGTCGTTTTGGCAATGTTCCTTATCGTGGCGACGCATAGGTCGGAGGAGAGAAAGCTTTGCTATTCCATTAGCGGTAAGATTCTTATCGGCCTGATGTATTTCGCTGATCGAAGTTCCCGAGAGGATGGCACATCAAATTTCTTACTTGAAGAACGAGAAGCTCTCGAGATCCGAATAAGGGCAAATCGAAAATCCCGGATGGGGCACATGTCGGGGAAAGGGATAATCTTACACCGTGAACAGGACGAAGACATGGCCCATCTATATCGTACAGCTTGGATTACGCTTCATTGTGGTGTCCCTTACGAAACGAGACACCAATCTATCCACCATTGTAATCGAGTGTGTACCTATTGCAACGTAAACGAGACCTGTATAGAGATCCTTCTTCAATGAACTCGAAAATTTCTTAGGCTTCCCTTCCGCCCGGATGTGCTTCCTTCGTGTTTTTTCGCATTTCCTTCGCGGTAATAAAAGTAATTTAGAGCGCGTGATGAAGTATATTCATTTATCGAAAAATAAAAAGTTTTTTTCTTCTTAACAATTAATAAATCATTCCTGAATTTTAGGTCCGAATTCATAGTCGTTTCTTAAATCTTAAGAGAATCTTAAATCTCTAGAGAATTTCTTAAATCTATCCTAATGCGATCATTTCATTGGTTGAATAGGATAGCTCAATCAATGAAATGGTCGTATTAAGATAAATTTAAGAAATTCTCTAATCTTAAGATTTGATAAACGACTATGAATTTGGATCGTAATCGATTAACAAAGAAGTTTTCACGAATTATGTAAGAATAGCAAAAGATCGATAACAAAAATCTAACTCTTCTTCAGTTAATCTTGAGAAAAATTCACATAAAAAATATTATAAAATATCTAAAATATTAAAAAATATTAAAAAATAATTATTAAATATAATTAATAAATATTAAATTCGCATTTCGCACTTAAAAAATATTAAAAAATATCTAAAATATTATAAAAATTAATATTTTAGAATCTTGTTCACATGAACTTGCATACATAAATTACCATAGTATTTAATATAAAAATTACAAAAAAAATTATATGAAGTAATTTCAAAAATAAAAATTATGTCTTTAACAGAAAATATCATCCTGTTCGCCAAAAACATCTATTCTTGAATATCTGTATATTTTCTTTAATGTACACGTATACATCACGTGCATGTATTAGAACGTCTATTAAAATTCACACAAACAATAATTATATTTACTTAATGCTAATTGCGATTTAATATAAATAACCTTGAAAACAAGACAGGAAGCACGTTCACCTTTACATTTGCTGAAGTGTGAAGATTGTCACACATGTACGACACCTCAATATTCCGCAGTAAAGTTATAAAACTGACAAGGAAGGTCAGTTATTTGTCACAATGACAGGCACTTTACTAAATAACTGCTAAATCATATAGACGAACGCGTGTCGGATTGGCAATTCAAGGAGGCGCAACTAGATGTTTTCTTCTCACTAATTCGCTATGTGTGCGCGCATTAAGTAATACGTTCTTATCCAATATTTTAACAACTTCGGATAATATTTTGTCCTTCGCTTGATGTGTTACATATGGAAGATTAATATTCACACCAAAAATTATTGCATTAAAATTGCGTCAAATTGATCACCGATAAAGTTATTAGTAATCGAATGATTTCAGCGTATCACGCCAAATGAGATCCCCCTCGTAATTAAACTTATAATTACCCTATCACGATCTTGCCGAAATTAGTTTCGAATTTCGGTGAGCGCGTTAATAAATTCGCGTTTCGCGCGAAGTGATGAGAAATCAAACGAAGGAATAAAATTCGATTTATCAGCCACCGAATGGATATTTACCTTACAACGTAATACGCATATTTGTTCATTGACTAGGGCACATACCCGGTGTATTCACCCTATATCTATACCACTATTATTCACTTGAATCCCGCTACTCACCCCCGTGGATCTACTTCCGTTCGTCACGTATACTCGTAAAATAAATCGTATAATCGGATAACGAGAGCTGCCTCCTCGCAGCTCGAGCGAATAACTCGCGATAACTCGATCTTGGCGCGAATCGTCTTGCTCGGCAATCTCGCCTGGCCAAACGTATCGACTCTACCTATGTTATCAATATTTCGCTAAAGCGTTGCGAAACAATCGCCTTAATCTCTATAAGCGAAGCGTTCATGTCGAGCAATGATGCTGCGAAAAATTATAATTTGATAACTTTATTTGAAAGATAAAAATTATAATTCACTCGGCTCATATTATATTTCTTCTTATTTAAATTTAATTAAATTAAAAATAATTTTTAGTTAAATAATTTTTAAAATTAAACTCTAAATATCTTTATAATTAAATGTTTAATATTATTCTTCTATTCAAATAAGATTGATAAAATTAGATAAATAATGAGATTTTTTAAAAATTAAATTATTGTTATACATTTTTTATATGTATGTCTCTAAAATTTGACTTGGAAAATAATCACTACTTTATAATCGAAAATTATTTCATGTTTCATTAATTTTATTGATGGAAAATTGATTTTAAATTGAACAAATTGGTCGCAAAAGAGATGTAAATTCTCGATATTCTGTATAATATCTATATCTCTGTTTGTATAAAATATATAAACATCATTCTGGTTGCAGAACCGATCATTTTCGCCTTTTCAATTTCGAAATCGTCCCATCAACATTTTCGACATCGTGACGCCTGGCGCTATCATTAACGCAGAATGCGCGCTCAAAGAGAAAATAAGCACTTTGACCCGTTATCAGTACTCGACGATTACGCCGGTCATTGACTCAAGAATCCGTTACTTGCAGCCATGGACTGAATACTCCGAATAATATTGTCGCTTATACGATGATCCAAGTAATTCGAAAACTGACGCGAAAAAACGTAATAAAAATAACCATACAAAAAATAATGAAATCTCCATGAGGGAATTCATGATCACACCTTATGAAATAATCATCGTTACATTTTTTCAACTCGTCTATTTTTTTCAAATATCACGAAACAAAATTTTCTTGAATCTGTCTCAGATTCTATCTCTTATCGTGATTTTTTTTAAGTACACACAGTATATTATGCATATGTGTATAACACGCATATCTGCAGTCAGCATAAGCTTTTCCATTATCGTCTCAAGTACACATCACGCGCGCCAGAGAGTGCATCGATGTGCCAGATTCTACAATATTTGCCGGCAGGCCGATCCCGCGTTTACCGTCTGACCCGCATTCCGTCAAGCAGCTTGAAATTTCGCTCTGCGTTCGCGTGTCCCCCGTCTCTTCTTCCGCATTACCTCCCAGTGAGCGCAGCAAGTTCAAACGCCTCTCGCACGCGCCTCCGCGTCGATCGGAAATTTCTGTATATCATGGTGTTGGGCGTCGCGAAATTATTATTCCGCTGACTGAAGGACACCTCTACCTACATGATTTCACAGACAATCCATCTACATGATTTTAATAAAAGAATGCAGCATTTATTTTCCTCTAGCGCAGCAATGACTTTAAATAATATTCATAATCTGAAAAAATTCCTATCTTGAAAATTGTCATCTCGCAACGCATTTTTGCGATTTAATACCGCTTAAAACTTTAGATACATTTAATAAAAATCATGCTCATTTTATTCGTTGTCAGTTTATATGTTTATTTCGAATTTTTCTTTCCGAATACATTGGTTGTTCACGTATCATTAATTTTCAATACTTTTAATATTAGCACAGACATATGAATGTTAAAGAAATAAAATAAACGAGGGAATTTTAAGGAAGATTGAAATACGGTGAAATGTCAAATTACAGTGCCATGTATTCTATTGAATATACATCTAAAAATAAATTTTTATTTTCGTAATTACAATTGTGCTTTATCTCGAATTTAATTGACGCCAGAAAGTGGATACCCAACAAATCATCTTCAGCGTAACTGACGGCGCCTAATAAAGCCCTACCAAAATAAAGCGCATCAATCAGCACGTATCTCATTGATTTATGATATATTTTATAACAAGAAAACAGTCTTATAATCGCATTGTACACATACAGTTATCAAAATTGAGCGCAAATTACTGCTTGTCGAGGTCAAAAATTCCGACTCTACGAATAGCATGTTACTTTGTGACATTTACACAACATCATTACGAGATTAACACGTCTTACACGGTTGTTTCTCAAAGTGTCGTATAGTTTAAATTATAAATGTATATGTCAAATATTTTAAATGATTCTTTTTAAATCTCTCGCTTTCTGTGTTATAACATTAACATTTTTTAAAGAAGAAAAATTATTTATAGCTAATAAAATGTCATAGTAATCGGATATAGTTATTATATTTTATAAATGTTATTATATTTTATAGTTATTATATTTTAGATGAAAAATATGGATTCAAATCTTTAAATGAAACGTCTGCTAATTTGATAAAATATTGTATATGTAATTGTTATATAGTATATTAACGAAATATATTATATAATTTCATATAAGATTATGATAATTTTTTATGCACTTTTTCATATGCTTACATAATCAATATTAAATGATAACTGGGTTTAGCAAGTTTAATAAATATAAACATTATTCAATACTAACTGTGAATAATATTTAAATTTTTTATTTTATTCTTGTTTAAATTGAGCTGAAAAATGTTGACAGAATTTGTTATTTTTACAAAATTATCTATAAATTTGATTTTGTAGAAATGAGCAATATGTAATCATTAATAACTTTCTTGTTCATCGACGATAGTCATAATGATAATACCCAAAGTATAAAAAATGTCGCAGAAATGCGTCTAAAGGAAAGACAAATATATTCGCAAAAACTTCTAGCTCATTTGAAAATCAAAACATCTAGTTCATTTGCAACATAAATAATGGAGATAAATTGAAAATGATATTTGCATACGGGAAAAAATATAAATTATGGTAGTCAACAAGCAAAATTGGACACGTACACGTTGTACTTCCAATTATTTCGTATTTCATATTAATAAACATATATCGACGACATATTAAATGAAAACAAACACGCAAACAAACTGAAATGTAAGTATTTCTGATTATTGATATTGATTTTTTTAATACATATAAGATTTTTTAATACATATGTAAGTTAAAATTCGAAATATCGATTAATTATGCGGCACAATTGTGTCTATTCATTTGTCATATTTCACGTTTTCAAGACGATTGACTGGAACGCGTTGTCACATGCCTGACAATTATCACTGACAATTATCATCTTATAGGACCAAGGACACGAGTTTCTCACAAAGCAAACGCTTAATTGAAACAGAGTCAGCACGATAAATGCCGACATATAAAATTTAAAGAAGTGTCAAACTTACACTGAACATCATTTAATGTGACAAACATATAATATACCACATTTGAAATCGGTGAGCAACGAAATATGTGTGTTTATATTTATGATCACGCATCATCTCTACCCGTTAACACACCATGATTGAATGATTTCTTGAGACAGATCTATCTCGCAGAGTTAATTGTACATCACTTTCAATTACGATTAATGAATTACTATTAATTCGAATTAATTATTATTAAATATTAATTTCAATGTCATTTCTTAAGAACAATACACATTCGATTTGTTTATGCAAAAAACAGTTATAGTCGACCGTAAAGTAATAATTCTGGTGATAATATTAATTAAAATTGTTTGATTACTGTAAAAATATTGATTATTGTAAAAAAGAAGTATAAATATAAAAATACATTATGTTTGAAAGTGTAGAAAGAGCAATATGTGTCAAGGTAATCTTCTGTTATTATAATAACTAGAAAGAAAGAGTGTAAATATTTTTCTAAAAAATTATCTTATTAAAATATATAAAAATTATCTTATTAAAATAAAATAATAAGATGTAAATGCGGTTATGTAAATGAGATATTTTTTAAGATACGTTAACAAATAAATAGCACACAATTATAATATCAAACAGCAATATCAAAATCTAGTTTCTAATAATAATATATCAAAAATTATAATAATGTATAATGTATATGTAATTAAATTTTCATATATTATGCGCGTGCAGTGTTAAGTCGTCGCATTTATTTATACGCGTTGCGTCACTTGTTGTTATGATATAATGACAAAATGAATGGGCATAAATACCATATATCAC
This sequence comes from Camponotus fellah, assembly GCA_030586385.1. Classification (NCBI taxonomy): domain Eukaryota; kingdom Metazoa; phylum Arthropoda; class Insecta; order Hymenoptera; family Formicidae; genus Camponotus; species Camponotus fellah. The sequence continues at coordinate 108,284 of JAPIVC010000288.1, read as the reverse complement.
ATATTTCTAAAGTAAAAGCAAGCTAAAGCATTCGGTAACTCATAAGTCCTTGTAGCTTTTTATATGTATTGATTCAATTAATTGTCAAACTCTAGCTCCAATTAAACTTAACTAGCTTTATAAAATCTTTTTTATAAATAATTTATATATATATATATATATATATATATATATATAAATTAACTTATATATATATATATATATATATATATATATATATCTTTCATATTTTTACCAACTTTTCTAGGAGAATAATTATGATTGCATTCTTTACTCCATCGTGTTTTTGCAATAGTTTCAATTCTCTCGTAAATTGATATAACTCTTTAGTCAGTATGTCACGGTCTTCTCTCTAAACAGCAAGATAATTTTGTAATATCGCAAAAAAGTTATTCCTTTCTCTTTTCTTTATCTTATAAATTTCGATATCATAGTTATTGCATCGTGTTGCATTTCGACATAAAAAGCAAATGTTTATCAAAATGAAATATCAGACATACTGATAAGTCAAAAAAACATCAGAGTAATACGTCATACTTTTATAGTCTGATAATATAGTCTGATACACTTGTATCATGTATTATGTATTTGTATATTGAAAATAATCATTATCATCGACCAACATTATCTCAAAGCTACGTATCAAATTCATAAATAACTGATAATGCAGTAACATGAATGATAATTAATTGGATTTACTATTAAAAAATATATTTTTTCTCCATTTGTATCTAGCTTTTATAGCCTGTGATTTTCGAATGCTTTTCACATACAAAGTCTTACTATCTTATTAATATTTTTTAAATTTTTTAATAGATTATTTATTTGAATTATTATTAAAAACATATGTGTGTGTGTGTGTGTGTGTGTGTGTGTGTGTGTGTGTGTATGTGTATGTGTGTGTGATCCGAAATAAAAATAATATAATTATATATATATATCTTATAAAACATAAAACTTTACATTTTCGTAACCAATACTAATTAAATAATAATGTTTTATAAATAATTGCAATTATATTGTGTTAATATCAATATTTTTATATTATATATGTGTTATACATATATCACTTTTCATTTAAAATATATAAAAAGAAACACACACAAATCATTTTAATTATATATCTCGATAATTGAAATTTCACAAAAAACATAATCACAATTTTAAGTCTGTATAAATTATACATATAATTATTTCTATAATAATTGATGACAGTCTTTTATAAATACTGATTTAAAAAAATGTCTTCTCATGTTATAAATTCCTTACATCTTTAAATAAAACAGGATAATTATTAAAATATCATTGACGTATGCTTAACTTACATAATTAATGATTCTAAAGCATGACAATATAGAGCAGCATATCACGTGATGTTTTTTTTTTTTATAATCGGTCTACTTTAGAAAATTGCATTATCGCAATATATTTTACTGAGATTGAACTACTAATAATAATCAAGACTATAAGCGAATCACCATGACCGTGAGGTCGCACGCGTAAATCTTTCATTTTTATTATTTTACAGAGACTACAACATGGTTCACAATCATGGTCGCTGATAACGCGCGATGTTCTTAAGCAGAATTTCTTTGCAGTTTCCCAGAGAGTGGAATATACCGATCTACGTGACGCGAACCACTCGCTTGCGAGTATCCACGCGAGTGACAGTGTCGCGTGCAAGGGTGGCCTTAAATTTCGTTAAGGCTATACACTTCGTAGGAGGAACCGTCCAATTTCTTAGCATTAAATTGATGAGATTGGCAGTCGTTCTCAGTGTGATAGTGACATTAGTTGTGTTCGTATACCCGCTCTCTCATTCGTGATCAGGACAATAATATATTGACGGATTCATTAAGCTATCTCCTTGTCTTTCGTTGCATCCTGTTGTGATCAAACGCATATTACTCAGAGTATAACTACGCTTGAAATCCAGGTATCATCCTTTTATACTAACATTGCTTTACATTGCCTAAATTAAAAGTTTAGCAAGAATTATATCGTAGAAAACTGATAAATGTAATTTTCAGTAACGAAAGATTACTGAAATAAGTTATTGGAATGCTATGTTTGTTATCATAATTATTATGCCTATTATTTCTATTTTTATAAGTATACTAATAATATATACACAAAGATATATTTTCGAATGAAATTATTGAAAAATTGTATTTCTATTTCACACAGAATAGTTTTTCATATACCAATATGCAAGTTTTTTAACGGATTAAACAATCTGGTTAAATATGATAAAAGTATTACGCATTAACATTTTAATGTAAAATGTGAACAAAAAGGTTAAATAATTTATAATATGATTACAATTGAGAAAATATAATTATTGCATAGATATAAGATAGGCAAATTAAATCGTTTTAAACATAATATGTAAATAATAGTTTGCCTATAAATTTTTTTAATAAAATATCTTCTCTTTACGTAATATATAAAAATCTAGTCGCTCATTCGTTTACCGCAAATAATACAAATTTTTAATTTAAAGAAATTATTAGTCTTTTAATTCTAAACATTATGAGCTGTTATTAAAACACGTATTTATTATATTAATTTCTACTCAAATTAATTAATATAACATAATTAATTAATAATATAATAATGTTTATTTAAATTAGATGTAAAAAATTATTATTTTTATATATTAATTTGTGCAATATATAAATCTGTACAAACTTATCATTTTAAATTATTAATAAAAAACTTATTATATATAAAATAATTATATAAAATAAAACTTATATAAAATAATAAGAGTATAAAGAGATAAGGCATTACTATTTGTGTTTTATTTTTAGTATAAGTAGACTGAAAATAACTGTAAATACACAAATATTTTTTTAATTGAAAATAAAAAGGTCAATGTCCAATTCAAAACAGCTGTTGAAACGACATACGATTATATATTAAATTCTAAAATGCAATTTACAATAAAATAAAATATAAAATCATATGTTTCGAATTTGTATCTTGAAATTTTGCCTAGTAAAAATAGATATTACAGAATACTTTATATAAATACAATATATATATTTATATATATATTATTAGTCAACCTCGGAACGCGTTACAAAACAAAAACATGTTACTAAAACTGTTACATAGAAATATCAAAAACAATATTAAAGTGAAGGTCAAAAAATAAAAATAAATCATAAATAAAAAAATACATACATATATAAAATACAATATAAAGTCGAAATATTAAATAAAAATTAAGTTAATCAAATTATATATAGAAAAAAAATTTTTCTAATAATTAGAAAATGGCAATCGGAAATATAAAGTTTTTTTTTTCAATGTAAATGTGTGCAGTACGTAATTCAAAGGCAATCAGTGATCTAAACTCTAAACGTACTATAATACAACAGGATACTCAAGATAAATTTCCCGATTCCAGCAAATAATTGAGATGGCGAGCGTGGATAGAGATCTCGAGGAACTCATGTCCCACCTGGGTGAATTCGGCAAATACCAATTCCGACAGTACTTACTTCACTTGCTTGCCGCGTTTACGGCCGGCCTGCACATGCTGAGTCTACTGATGGTCGCGGCGGTGCCGCCGCATCATTGCAACATCCCACAAGTGAATTTGTCATCTTCCATCGGGACACGTAACTTGACCTTTCCCGACTGGAATACCTCGATTGTTTCGGAGCATCTTCCGCGTCCTCTCGATAGCTGCCACTATTTAGATCGTGACAACATCACTCGAGAATGCGACTCGTGGACCTACGATACGACATACATCCAGTCATCACGCGCCATGGAATGGGACTTCGTATGCTCGCGACGTTGGATGGGCTCTGTGGCGCAATCCTCCTACATGTTTGGCGTGTTTGTTGGTGCAGCCACTCTAGGCACCATGGCGGATAAATACGGCAGGAAGATTATATTTTACATATCCATCGTGGCGCAGCTAGTGTTCGGAGTATCGGTGGCTCTCGTGAATAATTATTACATTTTTCTGATGATTCGCTTCCTGTACGGTATCTTTGGCTCCGCCGGTGCTTACATCACCGCGTTTGTATTGACGATGGAGTTGGTAGGTCCGTCCAAGAGAACGGTGTGCGGCGTGTTAATGCAATTGATTTTTGCTGTAGGCTTTATGGCAGTGTCCATGTGGGGTGCTATAATTCAGAATCGTATGTGGCTGCAGATCGTGTATGGAATGCACAGCGCGCTTCTGCTCGGCCACTGGTGGTTGATGGACGAATCTCCCAGATGGTTGTGGGCGCACGGTCGCGTCGCCGAAGCGATCATCATCGTGCAGAGGGGTTTAAAAATAAATGGCAGCGATGTACAGGTGGACGCGGCCAAGCTTATTAGCAAGTCAAAGGCGCAGCATGAAATCAAGGAGGAAAAATCGTATGGCGCACTGGATCTTCTCAAAACGCCGAATCTCCGTAAAAAGACTCTCAACATATGTTTCAATTGGTTCGCCAATTCGATCGCCTATTACGGACTGACGCTCAACATGGGCAATCTTCTCAGCAATCCGTTCCTCACGCTATTCCTCAACGCCATAATGGAGGCACCAGCCTCCATCTTCGTAATATTTGTCCTGGACCGGACTGGCAGGAGAGGTCTAATTAGCGCATGCATGATGATCGGTGGTGTGTGCTGCATCTTTGCCGCCGGCATCACTGGCACGACCGGTGAATTGGCGAATATTATCAGAATTACGATAGTGCTGGTGGGCAAGTCCTGCGTGGCCGCCTCGTTCGCTGCCGTGTACAATTACACGGCCGAGCTATTTCCCACAGTGGTGAGAAACACCGCGGTTGGTATCGGTTCCATGTGCGCGCGTCTCAGCAGCACGCTCACGCCGATGATCTTTTTGCTGGATTCATTGGATCCACGAATGCCAACCGCGCTCTTCGGATTTGTCGTTCTGACGGCGGGCTATTTGGCACTCTATCTACCGGAAACGCTGAACCAGCCGATGCCGGAAACCATGGAAGATGGCGAAAACTTCGGTAAGGGCGATACCTGTTTCACCACCTGCATGGGCGGTAGAACGAGAGTCGCCACGAATAATATCGTGATGGAGCAAATACAAGAAGATGAGAAGGAAAACTTTAATAATATATAAAGTGCACTGTCGCTAATAAAAAATTTATAAGGTGCCTTTGATCAGTTCTTATGATTATATCGCGGAGTTAAAAAAAAGGACGCAAAGATGTTTATACTGACTACGTAACATGAAATTAAAGATATCGGTATTAAAGATACCGATTAGACTTTTTTTCAAATTCTAATTTTATAATACGCACAATTCATCAATGAAAAAAAATTATTTCATATAATTACATATGAAAAGTTATTACATATGAAAAGTGCATTACATATGAAAAGTTATTATTTAAAAATTATATTTTGGAATTGCATGTGTGATATTGATTTAATATTAATAATGTTTTATTACATTATATTACAATATTGATAATATTATTAATATACATTGTATTATAATATTAATAATATTATTAATATTATATAATCTTATTCTATTTTTGCGAAAAGTATCGAAATGTTTCAAGATTTCAATAATAATAATAATAATGTAAATTTTATACATGTATTATATCATAAGAAAAAATATTTTTATAGATAAAAAATATACATAAGAGCAATTTCGATTTTGTAAAATATGTTGATTGGATATAGGAGCATTATATATATCATATATTTACATATATGACATTTACATATACATATATCATACATTTCTATACATGAGCGTATGATAATCATTAATCACAAAAATTTCAATTTCATGGATGAGTAATCTCCGAGGAAGAAGTTATTAAAAGTTTAAATGGCACTGTTTTCCCGCTATCGTAAAATCCATCGCCATAAAATCCCTATAAATAATCCAGGAAAATCAACGAATAAATTCGTTTATATCTGACTTATCTTGTTACTTTCACCAAGATAAATTGGCCGAGAAAAGTTTAAGGACTGTGCGAGATAAAGGGAAAAACATGTGCTTTAAAATGCACATATGATCTTAATGGCAAGGATAGCAATTCCGAAAAGATGTTCCGAAGAGTTTCTCGGTGAAACCACCAATTCGCTCCTCTCCCTAGCTAATGGAAAAACTTTGTCGCCTAGTTCAACGCTTTTCCAATCATAAAGTTTGAAAAATGGTCGCGTCGGTTATCCGATTTTTTTACCGTTAAATTAACGATGGTGAAGAAAAATCTTATTCCTGAAAAGTTTCGTGAAATTTTGCTAAACAACCTAAATTGTTACGAAAACGTTGCAAGATATACAATTGTATTTCAATTATATTTTATAATTATATGTTTTTAAATTATTATTACCATATATTGTACATAATATTTTATTTTAGATAAAAATTTCAAATATTTGTATATTATTTATATTTAATTTAAATTTGTGGCAATAAAAAAATCTGTTTTATGATAATTAAATTATTACATTATCACATTAAGATAAACATTCTATAAACCTTACAGTTATTTATCGGAAATCAAATTGAATTAATACAATACGAATTAATCATAATTTCAATTTTGGTTACATGTGATTTTGAATATCAAATATATATATTGAAGAATTAAAAATTAAATATTTAATTATATTTAATTGCACTTTATTAAATAATGTGATAAAGTAGAATTATCTTACTCATTAAATTCTATACTTCAAAAAGGTGCTATATATCTTTGCAGCTGAATGCTAAGTATTAAAATGCAATGTGATTACTATAAAAGTTCCTGAGCCTCAATGTCATTCGAGTTATCGTGCTTCATAAAATCTAATATTAAACAAACGTAAAATGTATATTTTGCAAGTATATTTATTATCTAGAAAAATAGTCTTCAGCATTATATAATTTATGCGCAGACTTTACATGACATTGCTGACAACAGCAAGTTTTTCCGCACGTATTTTTCCATTTTCTGACAGTAAAAAATAACCATCGAGCACAACGGTGCAATGTTGGTTGCCTCTTTTTTCACGATGATTCGAATTTAACATGAAATCAATATATACATCATCAATGACTTTCGCGAGATTCGCAAAATGCTAGCTGAAATCAGCTGTAGTGGTATTAGTTGTAACGTATTCGTGTTTGGATTTCGTTTGCACGAAATTTCATATGAGCGTAAAATCATCATCGTGATAAAATTAAATATACTTAGCTCTAAGTCATGATATTAAATTCTGACGATTAAATGTGAAAGTGTATTAAATTGTAGATGAATAATTTATAAGTATAATCTTTAGAGAAAATGGAATTTTATTATCAAATATTTGCTGAGCAGAGCGCACGCATTAGTTTTGCTTTTTTTGGCTATAGAAATCGTTAATCATAATAAATTATTATACAGTGAGAGATAAGGGAACTATAAAAATATAATTAATACCGTTTGGAGTTCTATAATTTCAACAAAACAATAATAATTAACACAATGAGATATATTCAATTTCACTATTAAATGATATCTAGAATATCTAGATATAAATATCTGAAGTATAAATATCTATAGAAAAAATTAGAACAAATATCAGACAAAATTCCCGAAAATAAGAATGTGTCCTCGAAAAGCGGAACAACTTGTAATTACGTGTGTCGCAGCTTATATATATATATATACGTAAATCCAATCCTGAATCGTACACTCACCTGCGTTATCGAACGCGTATGGGTCCATGCGCGAGGGATGCTGGAGCGGGAGATACGAGAGCACACAGTGGCAAGAAGCGCGCGTCGCCTACTGAACTCCCGCTCTGTGCTCGCCCATTAAATCGCGGAAAACGTTGCACCAGCGCGCGCAACTTTGTCAAACATGGTGCATCCGCTGCCACAAATTTGATCTCGCGTAGAATTGGATCGCAAAAATGCCTTTGGTATAGATTTATCGCCGATTTTTAGAAGACGAAGACTTATGGACGACGACGAAATAGGAGAAGATGAGAGACCTTCGCTCGAAATGAAATAGCTCAAATAAAAGCTCAAATAAACAAAATAAAGCTCAAATAACTGTGTAATTAATTTGAATTAATTAAAGTTCAATTCTTTTCGCAGAATCTCGTTCTGCATCAAGATATAATTCGACAATATCCAGTACCAGTTTTGAAAAAACAGTATGTTATTATTTGCAAACTATTTTTGACATTTTCGTAGAACTTTATGATTAATAAAAGAATGATAGTTATAATATTATATATCGCACACAGTCCATATAATTTAAACTAATTTATAACTATGTCGCTTAAACTTATGTGATAATATCTATATGGGATTATCATTTAATCATTTGGGATTATTTTATTTATTAAAAGTCGAATAAAAAAGTCTTCTTGAAAAATTTCGAAATAATGACACATATCTTTTCAATTTCAAGCACGTTTTCTTTTTGCTGAGACAATAAAAACAGAAATGAATTTCAAATTTTCATTTCCTGCGCAAGCTCCAATAGAAGTCTATACCGTTTAGTTTCCACTTTGATAAGTGGAAACTTTTTATTGTGCTTTCATATCTCCTTGAACAATTTACGAAGCTCTTAACTCAAGCTGATTAAAAAACAAATTTAATTTAGTACAAAGTGAATTTCATTACTACCTTTATATTTTTTACATAAACTTTATAGAATATATTTGTATCCTGAGAAAAAAATTGTTCTGATTCAAATCGAGATATCAAATTAAACAAATTATATTAATATATTAAATTCTAGCAATGTATTGATTAAAATGATTGTAATCGTTAAAACAATTTAATATTTGAAATTATCAATAATGTAATTTCTTTTGTTTTATTTATATAATATATTCTTATATCTCATATATTTATGTATTTATGTATTATTTCTTTAGTCTTATTTATTTAATTTTTTTCTTATGATTTTTTTACATCTTATTTTTTTCTACATAATGTTAATTTTAAAATAATATTATTTTTTTAATATTTGCTCATTGTTTTACATAATGGTAAATTTTCTCACGAGAAGATAATTATATTTTAATTATCGTCACTAGACTTTAATTAAATTGAGGCCATCTCTGAACACACCATAAAACAGTTGGACATGTCCTAATTGCGAATTCCTGGTGACTCGTTTATAAGCAGCGGGGATACAATACATTGTGCCATGCAAATTATTCTAATTAGTAAAATCAGCATACAAATTTTAGCTTATCTTTATATGCAAAATATTTCGAATATCGATTAAATAAATATCAGATTAAAAGTGATTTTTTGTTAAAGATATATTTTGAGAAGGTTTAAACTATGTTATCCTCCTATATTTGTTTTTAAATTATATTTAAAATAACGTTTTCCTTCTTTCCAAAATTATACAATAATGTAAAGTAGCAGTTTAATTAAACAGTCATTAATGCGTTTAATTAAACAGTCACTACAGTATTTCAAAATTTATTTTAAATTTTATTGACGCTTATTTTAAATCTTATCATTTTATGTAAAAATTAATATGTGGTTTTGTACAATTAGATTGCATCTTTTCTAAAGAGACAAAGAAACAATGAGCTAATTAAATTTATTTGTTAAAAAAATTAAGCATCAAGGTCTAATTATGCTTCAAAAATTAAAGAAGATTTCATTTTTAATATATTGTAAAATAATAATTATATAAAATTGAAGAAATCTGAAAAATGTATATCACTATGTTTAATTCTTTAATTAAAGTACTATATATTTAATTGAATAATATTCATATCCACAGCTTTAATTGCTTATTAATTACAAAAATACACGCACAATAAACTGATGAAAAATATGACATAGCATTATATGCATGACATTTCTTTAAAAATGATATCTATGTATATAATGCTTTTGTTAGTACGTATACATATTACATATGCAACATATGTAATGTCACATAAAAATATGTGCGACTCTCATTTTTCTCTCCTATGCCGAGTAATTAATCAATATTTTTTATAATTTTAATGGTTACTCAACATATATAGTGTTAACTTTTTACAGTGTCATTTTTTTAAATAGAAAATAAAAAGAGATATATAGGTGTAAAGGGAAATACATCGATGCAGCTCTTATAATGCAATTCTTATCTATTTATCTTCTTATTTATTTATTTCAAAATACATTGATAAAATATATATATATGCGCATATTTTTTTATCTACAAGTTATCCCAGAGGTTTTAATCTTAATATTAACAAAGTTCATGGGATGTAAAAAATTAAATTTTCCGAAATTTTTTCTTTCAAAAAAATTTTTAACTTTGCTCATTTCTGATATTGAATTTTTAATAATTAAAAATCTATAAGCGAGTTTAAATAAATATATTTAGTTATTAATTGCAACAAATAATTCGCGAGAAACCTCTATTATTTTAAATATTATAAGTCGAGATTTTTCTCTTCCGGAATATTTCGCATATTTATATATATGCATCGCTCTCTTTCCTTTTGACATCGCATTAATACCTATGATGGATACAGTCGTAATGGTAACTTCGCACAAAAGTTCGAATATTCATGTTTACCAATCACTCAGGAGAATTTGTACTCTAATAATATGTACAAGAATATACGTTCGTGCTACTCGCCTGAATCTGTCAATCATCATCACGGATAATTAATCAATTAGGCATGCGGTACATAATACCTTTCCTTCAATAATTCGAACTCATTATAATCTTCTCGCTCTTTTCTTCTCTTCTTCAACGCTCAAAATTACAGTAGTTTTTCGATCGTTGCTTTTTTCGCCGAAAATAACTATAATATCGTGCACATACGACAATGCTATTATTATAATAGCATTACATGACATTATCAAATATTACCACGCGCGACGAGAATTGTTTAAGGACGAGCTATCGACTATGGCATATCCACGTTACTAGGTAATTAATGGAATGAATACAATACGCACTAGACAACAGTAGTAGTAGTAGTAGTAGCGTCGGTTACTGGATCATGCGCATTTGTTATATTTTTTTTTTCATTTCGTATTATAATTATTAAATGTATATATAATGGACATGATTGAACGAATCAGCTTTTATTTTAATTAAATTAATCAAATATCACTTAAAACTTTTTTATTAAGTGCGAACATTATTATATTTGCTCTTCTTTTTAAATTATAAATAATTTAAAAAACCGACATACAAAATGCAGGTAGATAAAAATCAAGAAAAATTTATTAAATGGCGACAATTTATTAAAGCCGACTTTACGAACGAATTTTTAGATTTGCTCATGCAAATTCGGCAAGTTAAATAAAGTTAAAAAGGCTATAAATATTTAATGTAAAAATATAATAAATGTTTATGACACGCATCGGCTTCCCATCCGGCGTTGTCATCCGCGGATAAAAAAAATAAAGACAATATATATTTTAAAAATGTTATCGCAATTACCGTGCATATTCGACCGAGATATGATTTCGACATAGATAATTAATGGCTAAAATTACTAAAGAAGGCACATTAGACTTGTTTGAAACAATTCACAGTGATTCAGTCCTACTTCCCCAGGCAACAAGACAAGATTTCGTATACGAAAATACTTAATATATATATAAAGAGGTCTTCGCCCGCAATATGTTCAATAAACATACATCTAACAATTATTGCTGTGTGGACTAGCGGCAATTTACTCTTCGGCGTCTTCGGCGTCTAAAATACTCTTAAAGTAAAATGGCTGGAAGGGATATCCTACACCCTCGTAGAACTTAGTCATAAACTCGACCCTAAAGCACAAAACAAGACGAAAATAATGAAAGATATAATAAGAAGCTATAATCATATATTGCGTCTCATTGACATCTATAATCAATAAACATAAAAAAATCATAAAAAATAAATGTCGATGTCAATAATAAAACGACAATTTAGATCGTGGATAAAAATATTTTGAAAAATTAATACAGAAAATTTGTGATATTTATCAATTAAAGCTGCAAATTAATTGAAAGTAATTCTTATTAACCGAAAATTGAATTCAATTTGTCTCTTCTCTCATATCTAGAAGAACATTTTTTTAATCTTCTTAAAAATTCTTAAATTTCTTAAAACCAATCTTTAAAAAATTGAAAGAAACACGTGAGATCATCGTACGTACCAGTGAAGTCGAAGTGTATGAAGAAACGCCGACAAGCCCTCCATCATGACAAGAATGACAATGGTAAAGAAGGCCCAGACGGCAAAGGTGAAAAATAGTATGATGCTATTTTGATACTGATCTTCTCCAGCGCCTAAGCCTATTCGCAATACTCTGTTCCAGAGCACTTCAGATAGCTGGGAATGAGCCAAAGACAGCGCCCACAACCGTAGATAGGAGGCAGTGTGCGAGACGGTAGACAAGACATATTCTATGGTGTGGATGGATTGATGAATCATCAGCTCACCGAAGCCATCTTCATTGTGACCGTGACCACCTGCCGCATCGTTACTCGTCTCCATGCTCTGTAATTCCTGCGGCTGCAATTCGATGTCCTGGGACGCACTTCCGTTGCTCTACAGCATGAGCAATGCACGTACAATGTCAGCATTTCATTCGTATTTGCGATTAAATACGGAACGTTAATTTTATTGATACGACGGATACGAACAAAATATATTTCATCATTTAAATGATAATCTATCTTATTTTCATTTATATTACATATTTCACATATTATAAATTATAATCATTTTTATAGTATTTTATAAATATTCGCAAAGATTGTCTCTCACAAATTTGCGAAAATATTAATTTCATAATTAAAACTAATATGAGATAAATTCCGCATTATCGAAAACGAATTAATAAAGATGTATTATAAATGTACTATAAAATAAATAATTTCCCTAAGATTTCAAATAAAAAGAAAAATATGAAATATCAATTAACACAAATTATTATTAATGTAATAAGTATTATGTATATAATTAATGATAATTGAACAGATAAAATAATGCGTTACTTACGTAAGATTTCCCTGAAGTTTTAATTTTTTTTGAGCATATTATAAATAACGGTTTTCCAAACAGCATCACGGGGACGCATGCTACAGCGGAAAACAGGAGAACTTTTTGCAAAATATCCTGTCCCTCAAACATGTATTGGGAGCAACCCTCGGGCACATTGGCATTTTTGAAGAGCATCATGTTAATAAATGTAATCAAAACTGATGGTGCACAACCTGGTCTTCGTCCTATATCTACAGTATAATACATCATATTACATTAGCGATGATGCGCGCGCGATTACTCTAACAATAACATAAATTTAATATTTACCATCAGACGAAGCGTTGTACAAAATCCATTTAATAAACATCAAGGCAGTCATGTAAAAAAATAGGAAGATAAGGAAGAACAATTGCGGTAGAAATTCAAGGAAGAAACTGGAATACTTCTTGAAATACCTAAAAAATTACAATGCGACGTGATAAAATATACAGAGATCGCGAAAGATTTCATTTTCTTGAAAAAATAATGCAAGTATTTTACACGAACATAATTTTCGAAATGCTTTCTATTCTTGTTATATCAAGAGGCTATTCCTATATTACTTAATCATGCTAATACATATCTTCACACACATAGGAAAAAGATATTGTTCTCACGATTTCGTGATCCAAAGGAGCTCAAGAAACAGTTTAACGTACATTGTTTTATATTAATATGTTGATACGTAAATAAAATTTATATTTTTGATAACATTTTATATATTTAGAATATATTATATATAAAGTAATTTTTTCATCAAGACTGCAATACTTACATAATATTGATCACGTTCACGCACACACCGAAAATCATGTGTACGACGCCGAAAATGATGGATAACTTCATTTTGAACGAATTCTGAAATACAATTTTGTTGTGAGCGAGCGACCAAACCGGATCTATGCCCAAAGGATATGGCTCCTGCAGATAGTGTTTCGCCTTCTCCTCTGGCAACAACTCCAACGTCTTGTTATATATTACATCGTTGAGCGAATACGTGGCCCTCCAACTAGATCCGAATATGTTAACTGACTTTGCAAATATATCATTGTAGATGAATCCGCTGTAGATGGAGAACAGACCCATGAGAAGGATGATGTAACGACCGCCGAAAAATAGATTCCAGATCTCATTGTCCGATTTTTGAGCGATGATCTTCTTCTCCCGTAACACCATGGCGGTGCCAAAAAGCGTCAGTATCAATCCTAAATCAGCAATAATGATATGTGAGTATACCGTATTTCGCGTATTTATTATTTTTCATTCATTTTTTTTTCCAATTTATTCACCATGACCAGCATCGCCGAACATAACGCCGAACAGGAAGGGAAACGTAATGATGGTGTAAAGCGCCGGATTAGCCTCGCGATAGGATGCCACGCCGTATGCATCAATCAGATTTTGAAATCCTCTTGTAAATTTATTTGTCCTGTTAAACGTCGGGGGATTTTCATCCGTATGGATCACGTTGAGAAACGATGGTATAGAACTCCCGCATTGTTGCTAAAAAACATATCTCATGTTCTTTCGTTTCATGCTTCATGTATCACATTTTGAATTATCTATTATTATCTGCAGATAGTCTCACAAAATAAAAATATTACATGTTTCAACAAATTATAAATTACTTGTTAAAATAAAATTCAAGGATTTTTATTGCGTTCCACTACTTAAAACATAATGATTCGTTTATTTTTAAAATATTTAAATTAGCGCCAAAAATATAATCATGCACGTTATAAACTTAATTAAATATTTATATACTGACCGATCCTTCTGTAAGGCAATTTTGCACGGTCCCAAGATCGGCAATAGGCACCCAACATTCTCCAATAAGACATTTTTTCGACACATCCATATTAAACAAATTCATCGTATGATAAATAGCTTTCATCTTTCGAACCATAATACTCCAATTTGGCAATTCTTTCGCTACATTATGCAGAACACGTTGACGATGATCTTGCGTTTGATTTAATACCTTGAAAAATATTATGTCCAAGTGCAAATAAGATATTTTCATACTATATCTGTTTAAATATATTCATAAATATTATAATGTTTCTTCAATTTAAATATAAAGAATGTTGTTTTATTAAATTAAAGAATCTAATAAAATTTTAGTATCTAATAGAATTCAATTAAATAAGATTAAGAAATTAAATAAGATTTATAACAGATATATTTACACTGACTGTTATATTTATTTATTTGAATATGCGACAATCTCACCAAGTTAAGATCTGCCAACTGTGTTCGCACAGCTTTCAGTTTTTCTTGACGTTTAGCCTGGCTCGTCGGACAATCATAAAGTGAAGCACGGAAACCGATGCAAACCTTCTTAATACGAGATTTCAACTGTTCTCCTTGAAAAAACGCCACGAAAGCTGTTTTATAAATTTTGTTGCCCTGAAAATATTTCAAGAAGAGAATCAGGCGCATCAACGAACGAATGTTATTCTCATTTTATAATTAGAATATATTTGATATTTAAAATGTAAATTAATCTTTTGCGAGAGCTATTAATTTTATTCTGGTATTGCCTGTTTGGAAACTCTCTCTGAGAGAGATACATTTTATTTTATCTTATATAAGATAACGCACATATAAAAAAAGAGAAAAAGATAACTCGATTTATTTTATGCGTATTTAAAGAAACAAATTATTATTTTACTTACCAAAATTAGTATTGCACATATTATAAATTAGTATTTTTATAATTATTGTAATAATTATTTATAATAATTGTTATAATTATAAAATAAATAAATATATATATATATATATATATTTCTTTTTAATTATTATAAAACCTTTTGATATGAATTTTTTATAAGCATAATCTAAATGCAATATAATAAATTAAGTAATTTTTCTGTATATGTAAAAAATAAAAAAATAATCAGAACTAACCGTAGCTGGATCTTCCAATGGCTTTTCAATTTCGGTTTGTCGAAGAAATACGTTTCCACGAGATATACGCCAAAGCATTCTCTCGAAGGCAGGAACTCGTTCGCGATTTATTACTCCACCGACGAATCTATAAGGAAAGAGAAATGTTATTCTAATAGTACATATATAATATAATTTATTAAGTAATATATATTATATATAGCATTATACAAGGTGTCCCTCAACTACCGCTCCATATTTTAAAAGTAGATTCTCTGACCAATTTAAAAACGATTTTTCCTCAGCGAAAATGCCGAAGAAGATCATTATTTTTTGCATATTCCTAATTTTTGTCATGATGTATCTTTTTAACTAAGCCTTAAATTAAAATTCTATTAAAGTAAACTCTACCTAAAATTAACTAAAGAATGTGACTTTATTAATATTTTATTCCCAAGGCTTAGTTTGCGAAAAACCCTTTATTTTCAATCATTTATAACTCGAAAACTATTATGTGCCTCGACATTTTCGCTGAGGAAAAATCGTTTTGAAATTGGCCAGAGAATCTACTTTTAAAATATTGAGCGGTAGTTGCGGGACACCCTGTATAAAACTATATATTAATTTTGTTAAAAATTTTATATAATAAAATTATCTATACATAAATATATATATTTATATATTTCCCTCCAAGCCTGTGTTTCATCATTGAAATTAATTAGAGAATGCAACTGATGATTGAAGTACATACACACACACACACACACACACACGCGCGCGCGCGCGCGCACACACACGCACACACGCACACACACACGCACACACGCACACGCACACACACATGCACGAATACATTTTTTCCATTTTAAATAAATAGCATATGTTTTAGTACAATTTATTATTCCAGGACAAATTCTATTAGAATAAATGCGTGTTTTAAAGCAATAAAGAAGAGTATTAAAATACAAAGCTGTCCTTTTTTAATAGTATTAACACATAACGTCATATGTATATCTGTTTATTAATATTATATCTAATCTCTCGCACACGCGAGGCTTTTATAATTAATTCTTCATCAGCCATAAACTTACTCCAGATGTCCACGAATGGAAGTTGCTGGATTCGGTGCTTCCTCGCTAATGAGCGCCTTGGTGATCGAGTCGTTGGCCTCTTCCTGTTGATACAGAAGAAGAAGAAACGAATCTTGATTCTTCGACAAAACGGTAACATCGATTACACGAAGGAGGACGGCGCTACGAACAAAAGCTGCTGAACTACTTTAGGTACCTCCGAGAAAAACACTTGCGACTTTTCAAGCACGTGCTGAAATTCCGTCAACTCAAGATAGTTGCTCTTCAGATTCACCCCGTTCTGGCTCAGCTCTTGTATATCGTTCTCCGTTTTCTCGAGATGCGCCTGTTACAAGAGAGAATACGATTAATATACTATTAAATCAAGTAGAAATATATTAATTGCAAGTAATAATGTTATTGTTGAATATATATAATAATTAATAATAATATATGCCAATAAAAATATATATAAATTTATATAAAATTAAAATAATATATAATATATTTATATTATATATTAAAAATTTATATAATATATTTATATATACAATATATTATATAACATATAATATATAATATATAATATATAATATATTATAATATATAAAATATATAAAATATATAATATATAATAGATAAAATATATATTATATATTATATAATATTACATAATATATATTATATTTCTATAATATAATTTTAATAATTCACCGTTTAATCAGATATTTGATTTAACTTTGCGATATGCCAAGATAAAGTATACCTCGTGACTTATCATTGTATTCGTATATTGAAGATGAAATGTATGTATGATAGGGTATAGTGAAATATCGATTCAAATCATATTATATTTTACGGAAGAGAAAAATTTTACCTCGAGATTTATAATCTCACGTGGGTTAGGAGCCCGAGGTAGTTCCGTAAGATTATCCGGGATCGGCACACCATCTTTCCTGACTTCCGCCTCGATGTATCGAAGCTTTCGCTCCAATTCGTCGCATCGTCGGACCTCATTGACGAACTTCCGTTGAAAATAATTCACATCGCCGTTCAGCTATAGACAACATATCAAAATGATATTATCGATGTTGAAAAAAAATATATTTAACAACTATAACTTCAACATTATATATGTTCAAACAAGTGCACAGAAACTTTTTTTAATCGTATGTTAGCTAGATTGGATCATAAGTATGTTTACATAAATATAACTCCAAAAAATATACATTTAAAAAATCGTAAGTATATAAAATTCTTTCGTATTCCAATATTTTTGATCCATTAACAAACAAAATCATCCGTGGATAGCACTTTCTAATCATCATTATGGTCAGATTAATCATGTCATAAATGTCATAAAGCAATCAATGGAGATTATATTTAACTTACATCACGAAATTGCACCGTACCGGTTTCTCCTAGTTCAGAAACGGAAAGGTAAGCTGCCTCCGGCTGAATGAACAGCTGGCAAAGAGCCATCTCCTCACTTCTGAACATTCCCCCCATTTTTAAACTGATTTAATCCTTATCCTGTGACGAGAAATAATATTTCTTTTAAATTACAGCTTTTTTTATTTTCTTATTTTCTATTAAACATGAGAGAAAATATTTAAAATATAACACATTTTATAAATTGATTAATTCCAAAAATTACTTATGAAATTACATTTTTTATAAATATATAACTGTTTTAAAATTATTTATCTTAGCCATACAACAAATCATTCAGCCGAATCAACTTAAAGAATAAAATTTTTACATGATACTATTTAACATGAATATTATTACATATAAAGATATCAATATAAATAAATTAATGCAAACTGAAATTTTAATGCCGGTATGTTATTTTTAAAAAATTTAATAATAAAAACGCACGTAAAAATGTAATAATGAGATGCAAGAATATTCATGAATCTTAATCTACAAGACTTATGACAATTGATATATTGCTCAAACATTGATAATTATTAGATAAGATAATTGTATTTGAAATTTGAAATTATATCTTATTAACATGGTACACTTATCATTATCAATTAATAAATTTGTCATGTAAAATATAATTAAAAAATAGAAAACGAGGCCATTATTAAATTAAAACGTTAATTTCACATATTTCTTAGCTATTTATTAGTATATTTATTAGCTCTCTTAATAAAATGCAGCAGGAAAAAAACTAATGAGCCTCCTGAACAGATAAAAAATTAGTACAATTTTTTATTTCCTATTGAAATATATGAGTTGTAAAATTTGAAATAAAAAGACCTGTCACGTTTGTAAAAAAATAAAAGACGAAACATTAAGCGTAAAATAAATTTCCGAATAAATCACAAAATTCTTTTTATCAACTGACAATAATTTTAGAAATGAGATATATAAAAAAGTTCACTGAACGTAGAAAGATTCAGAAATGTTAAAACCGTAGTAAAAGAAGATAGTTTTCTTATTAATAAGAAAACTACCAATATTTAATTTGCAAATAACACTCGTTAATATTCGACTTTGGAGAATCGAAGATTTATTCATAGATAGAGAATTTCGATAAATACGATTTCTCATAAATATGAATTTCTTCTACAAAATGCAACGAGAGGTATAATTAGAATTAGATGATGAAACAGCGACGCTTTGACATTATATCTCGTGAAACGTAATCGCCAAAAAGTCAAACGAAATGTTTTACTGCGCTATTTCCATGTAGGTGAAGACACGAAGGTAAACACACGAGTATGAGATAAACGAAACGTTCATAAATATGTACGTGAATAATAAAGTAGTGTATACTTGCGTCCCTCGTGCACCCTCGTCGGACTAAATTCTCACTGTTATCTCGTTCGTCGACAAATAAAAAAATTAATATTACGCACTTACTTCGAAATCTAGTAGTTAATAATAACAAAGGCGCATATATATGCACATATATTATAAAATTTAAGAAAATAAAAAAAGAATTGGCTCATGTCACGAACACGGCCATGACTCGAGATTATGTATATTTTCAGTTTTTGTTGAAATGTAAATCATGTTCTACAGAATTTAAAAAATGATATTTCTTAGAGACATGACGGAATATTTTTCATCCGCGTTCGATAAGAGACTAGAAACGAGAAAGAAACGATTCGATATATTAGTTTTCTCAGGCAGGAATTTTTTGATGAAAAATTTTGATGTTATCCTATAAGATTTATAATTAAATTACTTCAATACTACAGAAATTTACAATGCTTTCCTTATTAGATATTTTAATGACATTTTCGTGTGTGTGTGTATATATATATATATATATATATATATATATATATATATATGTATATACAGGGTGTCCCGCAACTACCACTCAATATTTTAAAGGTAGATTCTCTGACCAATTTAAAAACGATTTTTCCTCAGCGAAAATGCCGAAGAAGATCATTATTTTTTGCATATTCCTAATTTTTGTCATGATGTATCTTTCTAACTAAGCCTTAAATTAAAATTCTATTAAAGTAAACTCTACCTAAAATTAACTAAAGAATGTGATTTTATTAATATTTTATTCCCATAAGGTTTAATTTGCGAAAAACCCTTTATTTTAAATCATTTATAACTCGAAAACTATTAGTGCCTCGACATTTTCGCTGAGGAAAAATCGTTTTGAAATTGGTCAGAGAATCTACCTTTAAAATATTGAGCAGTAGTTGCGGGACACCCTGTATATATATCCCTGTATATATATATATATATGTATATATATACAGGGTATATATATTTACTTAAAACTTGTTCGCGATTTTTGATAAAAGCCATTTATTTTCATTTTAAAAGGGATGTACAAGTGATCTGGGATATGTATATATATATATATATATATATATATATATATATACAGGGTATCCCAGATCACTTGTACATCCCTTTTAAAATGAAAATAAATGGCTTTTATCAAAAATCGCGAACAAGTTTTAAGTAAATCGGATACGCTCTATCAAATGGTGATATTTTCAACTTTTGATTTCGACCGGAAATACGTCATCCGGATCGGAAGTTAAATTTATATAAGATTCATAATTAAATTACTTCAATACTACAGAAATTTACAATGCTTTCCTTATTAGATATTTTAATGACATTTTCGTGTGTATATATATATAGAGGGTGTCCCAGATCACCTGTACACCCCTTTTAGATTGAAAATAAATAGCTTTTATCAAAAATCGCGGATACGCTCTATCAAATGGTGATATTTTCAACTTTTGATTTCGACCGGAAATACGTCATCCGGATCGGAAATTAAATTTTTTTAGGGGAACATGGTACTTTTTATTACAGATGAATTGTACGTGAAAAAATAAGAAACTTTTGTATCAAACATTTTTTCTTAAAGTGGCTCTGTTATTTTATCACAATTACTTTCAAGATCAATTTTAAGATTAACAGAAGCATTTTAAAAAAAAAACTGTGTGTGTGTGTGTGTGTGTGTGTGTGTGTGTGTGTGTGTGTGTGTGTATGTGTATATATATATATATATATATATATATATATATACATATTGTATCTTTTTTTTAAATAAATAATATACATAATAAGCAAGTTCTTAGCTTGATTAAGTATCAAAAAAATCATTAGCTTTCCATTGAGCGGCTCAAACTGTTTTGCTTATCAGTAACCACCATTGCCTGTAGCAAATTCTAAAGAGAACTTCGAAATGCTAACGTGTTATCAACGCGACTAATTAACATCTCAAGGCCCGTCTGCTTAAATCAGCGTTTTCATTGATGCATAGAGAATATTTTATTATGTTGTAACGAATCAGTTCTCTTGAATTAATAAAGTAACAAAAAAGCTATTCTGAGATGATAAATATTTCCTATTCGAGCGTGAAGAATAGGAAATATTCATTCAACGTGAGAATATTATATTTAAACGTCGATTTATATAACGTATGCCATTTTATATTTTAAGAAAAGATAATAAGCGACGAAAATATTTCACACGATAGCAGTCCATCAAAATTTCTATCCAGAAATTGTATCGTTACATTTAATTGCTTGTCGCACATTCTTCCTCCGTTTATAGCAAGAAACGACTTTAATTGAATAAGTAATTTGTTACATTGGCGTCGTAATATCAAAATACAAGAGAAGAATTATTAAGAGAATTATTCTCACATTTCATCGCATTAATATTTACAAATTAGTTTCAATTCTGTTATATCACCCCATGTTAAAACGTAATAAAAAAGAAAAAACTTGAAAGAATAAAATTCTTTTCCAATTTTCATATAATTCGTTATCGATTATACTAGCAATATACAAAAACTTCACAGCAAAATTTTTATAAGTGGTGAAAAAAATTTGCTTTCTGTTGCTTGATTTAATTTTAATACAAATTATTTATGATTTAATTTTTTTAGGCAAATTTTCCATTACAAATCATTAAGATTCGTTATTATTAATAATTATTAAAATTAATATAATACTAAATAATCAAAATTTGATGACTCTTCTTTAAATAAAGATAAAAAAATAAAACAAATTTAGTTAGTACTTAGTAAGTACTAAATAAAAAGTTAATTAATAATAAATAAAAAAATATAGAAATATATTCGAGAGATATTTAATCGACATCGAATGAGTCTGAGAGTGTAACCTGGAATGTAACAGTTGCGTGCGAAAATGTGGTAAATAGGTAAAATTGCGACAAATTGACAACGGACGGGCGTTGGCTTCCTGTGAAATTACAGAGACAATTATTAGAACTTTACCTTTATACGTGAATGATTAAATAAATCACGTTCATGTTAGCATTATCACATACATTATTCTCTTATCTCACAATAAAAAAGAAAAAAAAAACAAAAACAAAAAATCTATTATCTGAGAAAAATTACCTAGAAAATAATGTATTATAAAAGTAAAGAACCTGATAATGAAAGAGATGAAAAAAGAGAACAGGAAAAGAAGGGGCAATCACTTATATTGCTGATTAGCTTGTAACCTTAATAAACTCGGAGCAAGTTCTTCACGTGTGCGCTGTTATGGCTGACTATGAACTATGTGAGATTGTTTGCGAGATGTCGATTCCAACAAGTGTTTTATTGTAAAAAAACAACGTATATCGATTAGCGACATGATAACAATCAGAGAAAACAATAAGTAACGAGTGAAAAATGTAACAAACGATATCTCTTCAAAAGATATGAGCTATATCATAAGCAATGAAAAAAAAATTATAGTAAGTTATATTGCATGAACTATACATTCTTTGATTATCCGAGTGCTTTACGAGAAAAAGCCTAGCAAAGCAGATTTTTCCTTTGATATAAAACATAAAGCTTCCTTATAAATAGCACAAATGAAAATATAAAATATCAAATATGCTATGTATATGTATCTTTTCAACAATTAAATATTCATGTGTTGATCATTAAAATATTACTAAAATCGATGTTCATTACTATTCAATTATGACCGAAATTTTTAAAACTGATGACAGTATTATATGGGTTTCTAAATGTCAATCTAATATACTGTACGATACATGAGATTTTTGAATGATTCATAATATACATAACGTCTGTAATGTGCAAATAACACCGACACATTATACTACGTAATGAAGATTGACGAATTACGTATCAATTTATCACCTTATCATAATTTAATCTAAATTGAGATCTTAATTCAAGGTTGTCGTTAAAATTAAATCGAGCCAAAAATCGATCGTTGAATCGATCAGCTTAAAAATAACGTAAGTCTAGAATTAATAAAAGTAAATATAATAAATAATAAATAAAAGTAAATATAATAAATAATAAATAAAAGTAATAAAAGTAAAAATAATCATCGAAACGTACTTCATATATAACATTCTATGTGAAATCAAAAAATCTACGTAATCACATCATATGTTGTTAGAAAACAAGAAAAATCCTACAAGACAACCGTTCTTATTTACCAGACACATAATTTTTATCAAATTTATATATTATTCTCGAAACGAGATTGAGTCTGATTATCTTATGACACATTTATCGAATCATACACTTGACGTACAATAAATTACAGATGCTAACACGAGCGGATGTTCATGGGTCGATGAAAATAGCGCGAAGATATTGACTTACACTACTGATAACACATACGTATGTCAAATCGCATTCAGACTACCGGCGATTAAACGTTATCGTTCTTTGCAAAAAAGGAAAAATATTATATAATAATACTACGAGAGCGGATATGAACGGATATAATCCTGCCGAGCGACTGGCGCACGTCTCGTACCATGTGGACCTACAACTTCGCCGTTGGTTCCGATTCAACGAGTGTGAAACAACACAAGTCCGGGTCAACTAGCTACAAACAAGGACGGCAACGAGAGAGAAGAACGCTCACAATGAACTTGCTCATTGTACATACGTATACCGAGCGTCAGATGCTCGTTCAGAATCAATTCAGCCTGTTAGATATTTTGCTGTCAACGTATAACACGTAGACAATATCGACATCACGTGCCAGAGAGATAATCGTTTCTTTTTACAGGAAGCGCGAAGATTAAATCCGCACAAAGGATAATACGCGGAAGCTATTATCGTCCGCTGAATCGAAATTTCCTTATACTTTTACTTACGTTCTTGTTTGTCTAAACTCAATTCTTCACAGATACACTTGAACGCAGTCGTGGAATTGATCGTAATTCTTTTTTAAATTTGTTCTTCTTTTTAATTTTTGATAAAAAACGGAGAAAACCTAGTACGTTTTCTCTCTTTCAGGCAAATTATACTCCAATATTTACCATTCGAAAGTACGAAACCGAAGTACAAAAAAAATTTGAATATTTCTCTAGAAAGTAATAACGTATGAAAAAATCGATTTTTAGAGCTTGTTGTAATAGCATTCACACACACACACATGATCACACACACGAGATTTTATAGTTTAAAATATCAGGCAAAAAAGTAAAAAAAATTTTGCACGATTGAAAAGTGTGAAAATCGACGAACATCGTGAAATATGGTGAATGGAAACACTATCTTTATATTCGAACATGTCTTCAAATACAAATGTGCACGTTCAGTTCATTAGTCGCTTTTGGCAGGCAGCTAATTAAGATTTTTCAAAATTGCCATAATTACGTCAAACATCGCGAACAAACAAGACAACGCAAATAAGTGTGTTAATTAGGAATAACGATTCTTGTTTCACAAATTTGCATATTGTTCTTTTTAGTCCGCAATTGCTGAGTTCTAAGAAGAATAATGAATATAATAATAATATAAACAGGTGGTTTAAGAAATAAAAGAAACTAAAAAAATAAATGATAATTCTACAATACAATATACTAAATTTTATATTAAAAAGAAAATACGTTACAATTTACAAAATATTCTGATTATAAATTATCTATGAATCATGATTTTTAATCATGATTCATGATTTTAGGTAAAAGTTTTAAGGCTGGAGAATCTTTTCACCATGAAAAAAATCTTTGTCTAAAATATATATTAAAAATTATTAATTATTATTATTATTAATTAATTATTATATATATTAAAAATAGTCTTAATTTATAGAGCGATATCGAAAATTAATAAAATATATTTAATTATATAACAGAAATTTTTTGAAAAGATTTTAAAAAATGTACTATATTTTATGATATTTTATTATGATGATCACACAGTGTTTTTTTTTTATTTATTATCATTTACTCGGCGCACGGAGATATTTTTTGCTGTATCATATCATTATCGAAATATCTAATTATAATATTCTTTTACTTGTTCGATTTCTCTTTATGTATTTTGCAGTTTCCCTAATAATTCGATAAGTTTTTTCTATAATTAATTCAATGTATATAATTTAACAAAACATTATTGTCCATTTTATTACAAAAGATTATTATTTTTCTTCTACTGTGAGCTTACCTCAATGACACTATTTTTTATCGCATATTTAATTTGAATTACGAGGTTTCTAGATATTTCTGGGAAGCATGAAATAATTATTTAAAATAAACAGTGCATCGAGATTCCACGTATGATAACACTTAAGATTAAATCTAATGTCTCTTGAGTCTTATCTTTGAGCAATTTTACTTGCATAACTTGTTATTGCCGTTGAGAATAAATTGAAATAAAAAACTGAATCGTTTTATATTCTTGAATTGATTATATTCTTGAATTTTAAGAGTGTTAAGAGAGAAACACTTCTGCGTTAAAAAACTAATATAATATTTTATTCCTGTGTATCACTTGGTTCTTATTAATTGCTCTTATTAATTTAACTTTCTCATAAAGCTAAAAAGATAGCTCCTTTGTAATTCCGCTTTGCTATTTTATTTTATTGCACGCATAATCAATCAGACTTTACAATCCTCATGATCGATGAACACACACGTTGCTCGCATGATCATTAACCGAAATCTCTCGAGAAGGAAAAAAGATATTTTTTTATCGAAAGATATCTTCTTTCCATAAACACATTTAAAAAGAGACAAACCTTGTCGAAAATCGATACTCGTATAAATTATTGATACAGGCAACCTATCTCCATACAATAATGAAACTTTAGTCCAGTTTATCACACAAGTGCAATATACTCGCGACTGATTTGACTAGATCCAACACAACGAATAAATCCCACCTTCGCGATGCAAGAAAAGTAGAGGTGGGTTTGGTAAGGAGAGGGAATCAGAACTCGTGACGATCTCCTGTTGGCAAGATAAGAGCGGATTATGACAGAGCGCTGTCTCTTTTGTATCGGTATCGTGTGTAGCGCCGCTTTTACATGCGTATATCTGATTGGGATTGTCGCGCTATTGTATAGAACGGTTACGATACTTTCGACCACTATCATGCAAATTGATCTCGTTGGAGAGATAGACCCAACGATAAGTTCAAATGGAAATAAAAGTAAATAGGAGAGGGCAGAAGAGCATGAAAGATCTATCCGTGAAGTCTTACATTAAAAACGGATTTGACACATTTATCGTTACATGTATGAATCTCATTTAAACTTTACATCTCTAACAATACGATAATAATCTCTCAACAATGTGCTCACCTGTAGAGAATATGTTAACAGCCGATGCATTTTTAAAGGTGCGGCTATTTCAGACTTAACACAGGTCATAAAGGAGAAGCATGCATAATTCTGGACTGACTTGGCACAAAAGATAAAAAAAATGCAGAACGAAATAACGAAAAGCTAATAATCAACACGAATAATTGCAATGCAATGAGTTCGATAAATCATAATCATATCTCGCGTATTTCATGATAACAAATTTTTTTCTGTCGCTACAATATATGTGTGTGTGTGTGTACACACACTGAAGAAATAGATATACCTAGAAGCTTTAATGAAAAAATTCTTTTCATGTTTTAAAGAAAATATTTTTATTGCAAAAAAAATCTCTTGCATTACATTTTTATAATTATTAATGAATTATTTGTTTTTGTATATTTTATTTTGAAAGTATATATATATATATATATATATATATAACACATATATATATAAAATTATTCATTAATAATTATAAAAATGCAATGCAAAAGATTTTTTTACAATGAAAATATCTTTTTTAAAACATGAAAAAGAATTTTTTCATTAAAATTAAATAATCTTGGTTGAAAAGCTAAAATGCGACAAATAGAACAAGGATACGAATATAAGCGGGCTGATAACGCAAACCTAATCGTTGATGGCATGCAAAGACTCCCTTCACCAAAACAATTATATTTTGCGAGATGAAAACTGAAGTCACTGATTGCAATTATTTTTAGCTGTATAACTTTTTCTTTACAATAAATATAGCAATACTTGCTTGAGTATTGCGCGCAATTGTTTTAAGATAATTGCCCTGCTCGTACAATTTTTTAAATTAACGATTTACAATAAATTGCATAATGAAAATCTAAAAATAGCAAAAATAATGAAAATTCGCGAGCTCCTCGGTTACATCGCTTCGCATCGCTGTTGCCCGAGATTCTCTTGAAAATGATAAAGCGAATGTGATAATAAGAATGATAATAAGCGGTTGCCGCACACTACCTTTGTATGACATACTTCGTATAAATATTTGTTATCTTCTGATTATTAAGGTTTACCGCTCGTATGACACTGTAATTTATACAGTAGTTATTTATCCTTAACGAACAAAAGATCCGCAAGCTTATTTTTGATATTCAAAAATTACATCGCAATTATACATAATGACGAAATATAAAGACAATTTGAAAAATTTGCAAAAATATCGATATTTGATAATAGATGCAATTGATAAAGAAAAATAAACTCTTGGTTAAAAAAACCCGATTATTTTTTCACTATCGAAGTCAAGACTTAAAATTAAAGTATATTTATGTTTTAAATTAAAATTCCTGCAATATACATACATTAAAAACGTATAAATAAGAACCGCAAAAAAATCTAATAGAAACGACAATGTTATTAATGCATGCGAAGAAATAAAATGATCGTGTACTGAAATTCTATAACAAGATTTTAATCTTGCTATCGATGAGAAGTATCGCCAATAACGACACAATAATAAAATATTATTGTTACTTTCTAAGATAACGTTTCATCGAATCTTGCGCCAGATGCCTAACGGCTACGATAATAGGAACGATATCTCCTGTAAGGTCAATACTTATTTTTGTATGATTTCTAGGTCGTTGCAGTGGCCTCCGATCTAACGGTCAACTATTACGCAAATTGCCGTATCTCCAGTGACATCTTTCATTATGCAAAACGATAAAATTGTGATGTATTATTACATTACATACGCGCGCGCAGTTCATTCGAGAAGAACACACGTGATGTTATGCTCATATGCATAGATTAAAGTCACGTGATGGTTGATAGTTTCAACAGCTTTAGTCTCTTCAACAGCTTTGGTCTCTGCAGGAAATTAAAGATCATAATTTTATATATATATATATATATTAAATTATGATCTTTAATTTTATATATATATATATATATATATATATATATTAAATTATGATTTTTAATTATATATGTATATATATATATATATATATATATATACATATAAAATTATGATCTTTAATATATAATTTTTAAAATTTTTAATATATAATTAACTATTTTATGATTTTAATATATAATTTTAATAATCTCAAAAGCTTTTAAAAAGTAGAGGTAATTATGGCTTGACAAAAATTCATATATATATATATATATGTAATGAATTTTTGTCAAGTCATAATTACCTGTACTTTTTAAAAGCTTCTGAGATTATTAAAATTATATATTAAAATCATAAAATAGTTAATTTTTTAGTGATCATGTAATAAGATCTAAAATATTATGCGTTCATTTTCATTTTGAAAACATTTTGAAAGATTGTTTAATTTCGAAATTATTACACGTGCGGTAAAATTTTGTTTTAAAAATAAGACGTTATTAATGAGTTAAAATGCAATGATGCGCGTGACTATTCATTATCTCTGACGGAAATAATCAATCATCGTGAAAGCAAGACATGCATACATATGTATATCGCAATATAAAATATTTAATGATATTATAAAAACTGCGAATAATCTTATCTCATGTTGGCTTATTCATTATAATAACAATCTTATAAATTCCAATCTGATAATTATAAATAAAAAAACATTACTAGTTATTACATTATTTTTCTTTTTTCTGCATGAAAATACGAAAAGAAAAATTATTTATCAATTTTATATCAAATATTATAAATGAGAAATCGTGTGCATTATTTACAATTTCTTCTTAATTTTATTAATTTTTTATTAATTTTTTAATTTTGGATTACACTTTATAGAATTTACTCGGAATCAATTATAATATACAGGTTTATATGTGTAGGAATATATGTATAACTAAATTTTGAAATTGTATATGACGACTATATCACGCATATATACATTCTTCACTGCGTTTTAAATTTTACTTTGCATTTGTAATTTTGAAGTCTATTTTGTAAATTAATATTAATTCCTTTAAAAGAAAAAAGTATATTAAGCTGATGTCGGTGAAATATAATAGTTGTACATTCTTCAAATGAGAGAGAGAGAGAGAGAGAGAGAGAGAGAGAGAGAGAGAGAGAGAGAGAGAGAGAGAGAGAGAGAGAGAGAGAGAGAGAGGTTTTATCACGATGCTTGCATCTATTAAATTCATAATGACAGGAAATTAAAAACATATGAGTAATGACAAGTCTTATCTTCATTGCTAACCTTCCGTCGATTGCATGATCTCCCGTAAAAATAGGTTTTCAAATAAAAACAGCATATATCAGATTCTACGCCTAAATTGATTATGATTGAAAATTATTTCACTCTTTCATTGTTATTCTAAATAAATATGGACCTCTAGAGCAATAATTATACATACATACATATATATACTCGTCGCAATTAAATATTGCATTAGTTTATTGGCGACATAACATATAGCACGCTAAAGTTTATACATATATATATATATATATATATATATATATATATATATACACTTCACACAATTCTATTAAATTTTTTTTTCTAAACGCGATTACGAATATCGGAAAATTAATGAATAATTAATTTTCATGAATATGTAACTACATATCACGACGATAATCATGTAATTCATTTAATGAGATAGAAATTGAAATAACAGGATCAAAATTATAAGTTAGCGTTTCATTGCAATTCTTATGAGTAATAATTATTTCTCTCTACATATGCTTGAAGGCAAATATATTTCGTTTGATGTTTTATCATTTGGTTCCGGCGATCTAAAAAATACATTGATAAATTCGGATTGACGTATAATACAACAATCGAATCAAGATTAGCATAATGAAAGGCTTCGTGAGAAAAAGAGACAGAGACAGACAGACAGGAGAGAGAGAGAGAGAGAGAGAGAGAGAGAGAGAGAGAGAGAGAGAGAGAGAGATTAATCATTTAATAAATAATTAATCTATAATTTTTTATATAATTTAATGTTTCGCGTATATATAAAAGAATTTAACAATATACGAAGTATCATATCACTATTTTACTGTTGAAGTGTCACCGTGCGAATGATAACAAACCGTACATGCCGTCAAAGTCGAACAATTTATTATATGTGTATGTGTGTGTGTGTGTGTGTGTGTGTGTGTGTGTGTGTGTGTGTGTGTATGTACGTATGTATGTATATCATAGTATGCAAAATATTTCGGCGACACATTAATAATAATATATTGTTCGACCTTGGTGGCGCACAGTAGCCTTATCTTTTGCATGACGACATTCTAACAATAAAGTAGTGGTACGAAATATTTCATATACTTGAATTCTTTTCCTAAACGCGATCGTGACAAAGTATCGAAGTAAAATAATTCGATTCGTTATGATTATTACTATTAACAAATAATTAATTTTTGATAAACGACATGAAATTGCGCAGCATGATATGCGCGCGACGATAAATCTTTCTCGAAGCGCAATTATTCATTATTGCAAGTAAAACTCAAAGCAACAGAAATAAAAAAGATAAATTATCGTTTGATTATTAATTCTTTTATTATGTCCTTACGGATAATAATTATTTCTTTAATAATGCTTAGAGAAAAAAAGAGAGAGAGAGTCAAATATATTTTGTCTGAGGCTTTACATTTTTCTAAAATGCAAATATAAATTAATTAAATAATTATTAAATAATTGTATATAATTTTTCATTACTTAATTTTTATCATAAATTAATATTTCAAGCTTACGATTCATATTATTTTGCTGTACATATCAATAATAATCAGAAATTATTGTCACTAGTATCATATGATTTTGGTCTCGCAAAATATCAAGTAAATATCAAGTAAATCGCTAAATATCAAGTAAATCGTACTTTTCATGTCTCTTATGACATAATAAAGTGCGTATCTCGTATGATTGTTCCGCGATCAGAAGTACAGTGCAAAGTGTTTCGTAATCGTTGCATATACGACTAATCATGATTAATCGTATTTCCGCAAATAAAAGTGTGAGTACGAGAAAACAGCAAAGAATGAACAACAGAGGAAAAGGAATCTGAAAAAGCTTCGGATGACAGATGGAGTAGAAGAGAGAGTTGAAAGGAGGGTGGAAAGAAGAGAGAGCGAGAGAGAGAGAGAGAAAGAAATATAATATAAGTAATTTATAAATTATTTATATATATTATATATTATTTTTATAATTATAAATATATTGCTCGTTTTTTTTCATTTCCATGATAATAATTCACTCTAAATTATTTTATAATATAATGCATATATAAAATATTTTAAATTTTACTTATAAAATATTTAAAATATCTATGGAAAAATATATATCTGTAGTAAAATATATTTTTATATTAAATAATATTTTTATATAAATATTTTAATATTTTATAAAATATGTCACAATAGTTTTATGTGATTATTAGATTTTTATATACAAATATTAGAGTTCGCTTTCTTATTGATTATATTTTTCAAAAATTTATGAAAAGTTTCAAGAAAAAACTCTTTTTAATTATGCAATTTATAATATTAAACTATGTTTAAAAAAAACAAAAAAAAGAAAAATCGATAGATAATTAATTTTATAAAAAGTAATAATTAGTTTTACAAAATCAATTATTTTAGACACTTTATACAAAATAGATCTGTAAAAGTAATGATTGTATACTGTTTGTGTATTGTTTATACTTAATTTGTAATTGTTTTTCCATTTATATCAGAAAATCGTCAAAACATCTGTCATGTTATATCAGTTATTTCTTTAAAAATAATTTTTTTTTTTTAATTTTTTAATCCAATAATCAGAATACATGAGTAAACATTACACTGGATATATTTTTATCTTGAATTAATAAAAAATTTAAATATTTTAAATTTGATATTATTTAAAATAAAAAATAACCCTCAATAAGAATCTCCATATAACTATATTATAAGATTTGTATATATTAATAAATAGTAAAGCGTAATTATTGTACACGAGCATTTTAAATTCTATTCTATTTCATGAATTGCTGCGTCTGCCAAAAGATGGCAACATTATCGACTTTCTCGTGAGTAGAATATTATGATGAACGTATATAAAGCTGACGTACTAGTATAAGAGCGTCCTTGTCTTTGGGGAGCAAAGTGTTCAATGATCGTTTAGTGAGAATACTGTTGCTGAAACCCATTGTTAAAGCTATATGACCGCATCCGTGTTTTAAAACATGAGATGCAATTTTTGGAAGGCCTCTTTACTTTACAAGAGGCTTCTAATCATATATCAATACACATATACAAGAAAATATATATATATATATATATATATATATATATATATGTATATATAATAAACATTCTTGTAATTACCTAATTGATTATTTTATATATTATTACTTGTTATCTTTCTCTGTTCTTATTATTAATTACTATATTGTTAATTAATAAATATTTTCAATTTTATCGATCATTAATTCAGTCAACAAAATTATATATTTCATTTTCAATATGTATAACTTTTCTTACAGCTATATATATATATATATATATATTCACAAATTTTTAGCGTTTATTTTATTTAATTTAAAATAAAAGGGCGTGACAAAAATGCAAAATAATAAATAATATGTAATAATAACGCTATTAAGATATATATTGTTATATAATAAATGCAAATCATACAATCTATTGATGTAAATTGATTGATGATTAAAATGCATAAATAATAATAATTAAAGGTCAAATATTAGTCATCTTAACAATATCAAACAATTTGTATTGGCACTGCGCGATTGTACTCTGTATGCATTACATAATAGATTGAGCAACATATTACTGTAACTGTTGAAATGATATTCAAGTATGAATGTAGGCCGTCAAACTAGTCAATTTTAGAGCTAGAGAGGGGGAGAGGAAGAGGGGGAGAGAAAGAAAGAGAAAGAGAGTGATGTTTCATATTGCTCGTATATATACACACATTATGTGTAATCATATTTGTATGTCTTATGTCTGAAAAAGTAATGCTTAATAAGGATTGCTTTACAATTAGAAATTTCTAACTAATGTTTTACATTGATAAAATTTGATTTTACATTGATAAAAGAACTCAAACATGTTTATATTTTTTAGAGTTTAAAAAATAATTTAAACACATTTTATTAAATTATTTAATAAAATAAACACTTTGCTTTTATTATAAAAAATTAAATGTAATAAATACTAAATAAAAATTTTTTGATAGGCTTAATTTATGACAATATCTTGATATATATAATTAATAACAAAAAATAAACATATTATATGATAAATAAAAATAATAATAAAAAAATATTAATTTAAATAATAATAATTAATAAAAAAAATATTAAATAATGCTGAATTTTGTACAATTTGACATCTCATAATGTTTCGGTAATTATATTTTCAATCTTAAATATATACTTATTTAAAAATTATTTATGCCGCCCTATTTTCGTAGAAATAAAATTTATTAATTTATAAGTCATGTCTAGTTACAAAAAAACATCTTTCCAGTAGAAAAAGTAATTTTGCAGTACAATCCCTGTCAAAACAAAACGTACAAAAATTCTTTTTTTCATCGGATTGTAATATTTTTTAATGAATTTAATCGTAAAATATTAATCACCAAGTCTTTACAGTTCGATTGCATTAATAATATAATCTTTTCAACATCAAATCTTTCTCCAAAAAAGGTCGTTCAGTTATTTGTGAGTAGTATCTGTTCACGCAGATTGTAAGCTGCATATCAATCGCAACCATGTACCAAATAAAGCAACTGAATAAGTAACTGGCAAAAAGGCCTACGTCGAATACACGTTTGAAATGTCTAAGCAGCACAAACCTTGGACATCAATCAGTCACTGAATTGGCCTTAATAATCACCATCTGTTTGGCGAAACTGCGACAAAAAAACTGCAATGTCTTTCTCTGAATCTACATGAATCGCATACGAAATATTTTCTATATTCTTATATATTCTTATATATAAAATATTTCTAAATATATATATTTAAAACACACAAACAATGCTCTAATTTATAAAAGATATCTTGATTTTTTGATTTAATTTTTCTCTAATGAAAATATGCAAATAAACAATTTCTTAATAATTAATAACTGAGAAAAGTATTTCTTCTCTAAAATTTTCCAGACTTTAATATTTTAAAAATTAACTCTATAATTAAAATGCTATTTTAGTTCTAAATGAAATGAGAAATAAGGCTCTGCCATCTATTTAGGTTAATTAAAAAGTTCCATTTTTAATTGAACAGTATCAAAAAATAGCTAAAATGATTACAAGCAACTCGTTTTACGATCTAAGCACGAATATA
The DNA here is from genome assembly GCA_030586385.1 of Camponotus fellah. Lineage (NCBI taxonomy): Eukaryota > Metazoa > Arthropoda > Insecta > Hymenoptera > Formicidae > Camponotus > Camponotus fellah. The sequence goes on along the minus strand of JAPIVC010000288.1, from coordinate 73,016 downwards.
GATCCCATTTCCTGTATAGACAGAATTATCGTACGCATTTTTTTACGATTTTAGTATAAGCAAAACAATTTTCATTATAAATAAATATTACGTCGCTCATGTACATAACATGACATGCGCTTATTTGCATAAACGAACACACGTATATATATAATAACCATCCAACTACTTCCTCAAAACATTAACCTTGAGATAAAACAGCAAAATTATACATAAAAAATAAAATGTCGTTATGTATGATAAAGTCAAATAATAAAACGAAGAAACACTTTCAAAAAATAATGAAAAATAAGCGTTTATTATTTCAATACGCAATAATATTTTTATTAAACTTATAAAAAATCATAATAAATTAATTATTTGATTTATTAATAATTGATTAATAATTAATTAAAAAAAAATTAACATTTCATACGTGTAAATATGAATAAATTGCGTTTTTTTTCATTTTTCCTCTCACTTATGCAGTAATGTATCATTACAGTTAACTCTTCCTACAAAAACAAAAATAATAAAAATACAAAAAATGTGTGAAGAAATAGCATAAAATTGCAAATAAGTTTTATTTCTACAGACATGAATGTTCTCTCATAGAAATCAAGTTCAAGTGTTCATGAGAAAAAGAGAACGAACAATACAGAGAACAAATAATACAGAGAAGGAAAAAAGATGAAGCTAAACTAGGCAGGTAAATAGATATAGTCTGTGTGTGTGTGTGCCGTAACAGGGCATCGAACTTTTACTCTCGACCGAGAATCATGTGTAGTGCATATATACAACGAATACGACGGTCAACGAATCGTTCGATTACCTCACTTCACAAGTAAAAATAATGTTTAAGACAGAATGCCTTAAACATATCAAAACCTTTTAATTCACTTTTAATTACATGGATTTTTTTATCAATTTGAAATCAATATTTCTTTAATAAAAATGTCGACAGGTTAATAATTTTGAATTACATATTCGAATGAAATCGAACTTTTTGGAAACTAAACTTTGGAAAAAAAAATTTTGAATAAAATTTTAATTTTAAGTAAAATTTAATGGATTTGTAGCTAGAAAATTGATTACAAAGATATTTAACGCTAAAAATTAAAACCAAAAATAATAATTTTACTCGACATTTTTGTCCAAAGAAATATCGATTTTAAATAAGTTTATTCTTCACTGCGAAGGAAAGACACCTTGTATACGTTCGCGTGTCTGAATCATAATTTGATTATTAGTCAGTGCTCATTAACTGATAAATACAGCATATGCCCATATGATCGACTCTATAATCAATATTGATTACAATTTCTGTGACGGTCATTCTACGGTTTGCTTCCTTTGCGTGTGGAAAAAAAAATCGATACCGAGAGCTTTATTTATATCCGACTCATGCATAAAGTGACGAGTTGCCACTGCAATCGAGCGAAGATGAAAGAGAATTTTCAACGACTCTGCCGTTATAGCAACAATCATGTAGATAGACTCGATGCAGAGATATACTTAGTAACAGATATCATTTTATATATCATTTTGTATATTTGTGCGATCGTGACATTCGCCAACCAGCTAGAACGAATTCGTTGTTAAGTTTCTTCTACTCGTTTCGTATTCGCAACGCTATTTATACAAGATACATGCAATTTTTATGTATGTTCAATATAGGCGAATGGAATCGTCACGTCCTCGAATATTGTTTGAGGATATCTTGAAAAAATCTATGTATTTTTTACGAGCAATCGTGAGCGATTCCTCGAAATCAACATAAAAGATAAGGCATTTTTACAAGTCTCACACGTTCTGCTGAATAGTAGTTTTCCTAATCTTTAGATAGCAATGCGAATGTAAAATGCAAAATTTAGCCGACCGAATCTAGTTTCAAACGTAATAAGAATAGACAGACGTATGCGTATATTAATAATCTTTTATAATCTCCCCTCTCTTTTCCTCTTTTTCTCTTTGATCAAAATGTGATATTAAAAACTGCAAATTTCATAGGATTTCTTGTGACATCAGTTTTCATATTCTAATTACTATAATTTCAGTTTAATTGAACGAGTCTGAGGCATCGGAGGCATCTCGCCAATTATTTAACTTGGCTTATGTAAGATTAGACAAGGTTCGAAGACAAACATAAAGATTAACGCGACTGCAGCTGAATGCGAAAATAAAATCGCGCCACAGTCGTTGTATGCTATGTATTACAGAAGTCAAAATCTACGTTTATAGGACTTTACAGGACTTATGACAAGCCTTTATATACTGCCATTTAATGCAGAGTCATCAGATTTGCGTATAAACTAAATAAGTATAAATTAAACAATAATAGTTTGTGATGATTTGGAATTGTCATAATTTCAATTTACGAATCTAATTTTTACCACATTAATTATCACGTTTTAATTATATAAATTGCATAAATCTTCGATAAATAATAATAGATAATAGATCATACAAATTTCGATCAACATACACACAAACATATACACACATACTATTACAAACTTGCTCTTGCTGTATTAAAAAAAAAGAAAAAATTAGCATTATTTAATATTTAACGAGGGCAAAGTATCACAGGCTGAGCACAGCAAATCTAAACCCGCTACTGGTTTAACCGGAGTTCCCGCGTGTAACCGTCATGAGTTTTGCCTAACGCAAAGCAAGAGATACATAAACCCGATTCGTCTCGTACGTCTATTCTTACGTTCATAAGGTTATTTACACTCGGTATCTGACACCATTTTCGTAGCTCGAGGCACGGTATTCAGAGCCAAGCTCGACTATTTGTTCGCCAAAGTCTAGCGAAGCTCAAGTGCCGAAAAGTGTACTTTGTGTTTCGCGAAAAACGCAAATAAAAATCATAAGGAATAATAGAATAACTTTAAATTATTTAAATTAATCGAAGTTTATGTAGTTATAATTTGAGAGAAGAACCGTGTTAAAAACAATCTTTTTATGTCATGTCAAATTTCGCTTAATTGCTTTAAAATTTATTTTATTTCGATCGCTTTTTATACATTATTTTTATATTATATTTATATATTATTTAAATATTATATAATCATTCAAATATTAAAGATATGTGTAAGAAAATCTTAAAATATTAAGATCTTACGATAAAAGAGAAAAATTTAATTATATTTAATTTTATTTAATTATAAGCACTCAACATTTTTATCACAAATAATAATACTTTTATATAAAAATTGACGAAACAAGAATATTTTGTTTTGATAATAGATGCAAAAACATTCAGAAGTTGTGTTAGAATTGTCAACACGAGCAATAAATAGATCGGAATTGTTCCAAATTTTATTTTATACACATTCTGTATTTTCTTCTTATTTTTTCTTCATTATTTTAAATGATAATAGGAAGATATAGAATTTTCCGTTCTTATGTAAAAACTATAAATTTCTACGTACAGAATATATAAAAGATAAGCAAAAAATGTGAATAAAAATATATACGTAAAATATAAATAGTAAAATATAAATGGCAAAATATATGAGAAATGTATTATAACTATTATTATAACTATTTGTAAACTATTTTTTATCATAAACATACTTTCTATATTTTTTTAACATTTACAATTTTATATTTATTAATTTACTATATTTGTATTAATCAATTGTGTTAAATAGTATATATACACGAGAGTGAGGTGTTTTGATACGTGTCCCCTATAATTCCTTCCAAATGCAAACTTACCCGTTTCTGAAAAAGATGGAAAAGTGCGCGTTGGCATTTGCATTAAAACGCGCGACACGTTTCACGCACGGCAATAAACACGATAAGCACTAAGTAAATTATGCGAACCGCGCAACGCAACGGACCGAAAGGGACTGGACGGTGATCGCGATCCACCACCAATTCTCCCTCGTCAGCCAATACTCGCAAACGTAAACATTCGCAACAGCTGATCGCCACCACTGTCAAACTACGCGCTCCGATTCTAGCTCCAATGGCGGTAGTGTGAGACTTGCTATTATATACATACATACAACATGAATATTTACTATCGAATATAGATGCTATTTCGATTTGACAAACCTGTCATATATTTTCAATAAACATGTTTCGTTAAATAATATCCTAGAAATATTCGGAAGCTAGTTAATTTGACATTCAAAATTTTGTGTATGTATAAAAAAAGTTTTAAAGAGCGATAGCTCTAAAAAAATTTTAAGATTTTTACTTTTTTTTCTTCTTTTAAAATTGTATTTTATGGAAATAAATCTGCAGTGAATATGTTGAAGATAAAAAAATCCGTGTACGCTAAACTGTGTAAACTGTATAATTGTAAAGAAATATTTTTTACAAAAGTCGAATCTTTATCTGAAATTTTAGTTTAATTCAAATTTAAATACATTATTATATTTATTATATTATATTATTATAAGGTGTCATGTGATTTTGTCATAGCTTTGTTTTCACATTTATAAACAAGATAGAAATCCATTAAAAAATTACATTTTGTATTCTTAACAATTTCATCTATTAAAATCTAAGGAACACTGTTTAAATAGGAATGTATATATAAGTACATATAAGCGCATATATACATGACACAGTAATTGCTGCGAGGTTTATTTCATTGCTAAACTTTTGTGTCTTGCAGCAGCAGTATTATTAGATATTTTAACACGTCTATATATTTTCAATCTATATATTCAAGACTTAATAAACAAATGACCTGATAATATCTGATATTATTAAATAATTCATCAATTTGATATATCTTCTAGTCAAATAAAAAATATTTTATATACATTTCTGCGATATTTTAATATAATATGAATGGTAAAACAACTATAGAAAACATATTTATAAATTTATAAATAATATAAATATGTCCCGTTTCTATAATGTTATATATAATTTATATTACATGGATGGACATTGTTTCTCTTATGTAGAGGAAACTATAATTATTCAAACAAAACTCATATAAAATGGATAAAAATAATTCATCCTATGTTTATAACATGTTGTAACTATTAGATCTCAAATATTTCATGACAGATATATATCTCCCAATTAGAAAATTATTTCAAATTTGATTTTCTAGATAGAATTTAAAATTTGCATAATCCAAATTCAATTTCAGGCAAATTAATTTACTGTTATTATTTAAATAAATGTTTAGTACTTTAAACTAATATTGAGCATTTCTATCTTAATGTGTCATATGCTTGATAATTTGAAATACTTATTTACTTGTTATCTATTGATGAAGTAGTAATTTCTTCGTCATTTACAGTCCCCATAAAAGGTTCTATACCCATAGTCCAAATTACCATTGTATCCGTATTTATAGTCACTTCAGATGTTAGATTATCATACGTATTCGAAGTACTAACTAAACCACCAAATTGCATAGTTGAGTTATCTGAAGCACAAGAAAAGCAGATAGAATTAGAAAAATTGCTCAAATATATTACATTAAATTTTGATACAATAAGTGACAATTTATATTATTCATGTTTATATGAATGAGAGATATAAAACATACTTAAATTCCATTTCAAGCCAGATGTTGATATACAATTAACTGGACACCCAAATGGTAGTAAGCCACACCAGGAGTGTTGTTTTACTAAAATCTCTGGTATATATATAGTGTGCAAACCAGGTTTTAAGGACCAAGTTAAAGAATTGCTTGCAATTTGTATTACCTATATAAAAAAAATTATTTTGACAAAGGTATTCTGTACATAAAGACATTCTCTTTTGAACTTGTTTGCTAAATATCCATCACCTGTATATTTCCCACAAGTTTGTCACTTTTGTACAATGTATTAATATTGCCAATGATATGATCAAATCTGCCTGATGTTTCTGCAAGCACGTATATTTCACCTAACTGCCAACAATTGATGTATATTTTTCATTCATTATCATTTTTCCTTATCATATACATAATAACAATTTTAAAGAAGAAGAAAATAAATCTTAAGGATTACATTTATATTCCTCGTCTTGGCATAGTGCGCAACTTGTAACAAGGCTTTAGTATAATCCGTATGATTCTGATCAGGTGTCTTAACAATGGTGGATCCTATATTTTTCAATTTTTCAATTATATTAGGCGAACAACTATCCATATCTCCCGTAACAAGATCAGGTATGTATTGCTTGTGCTCGTCATTCGACAAATCTATCCCGTGCTCTTCCAAATACTTTAGCCATCTGTGCGTTCCGCCATCGACGGTGACCGTGATTTGAGCTAATTGTAAAATAATCACATATAAATCATGTAAATTATGTAAATAATATATCATGTAAATTATTGATATATAATTATATCAATATATATATATATCATATTATATATTATATATATATCAATAATAAATCATGTATATTGAAAAATTCGAGAAAATGTCTCGCAAAATATATATATATATATATATATATATATATATATATAAAATGCGAATTTTCAAAATACCTTTCTGCCAGAATCGGAGCAGAATATCATGCTTCCAATATATGGGGCGATTCAGCACGATCACCGCATACTCGCAACACGTGTCACATTGAAATATATCGAAGGGATTCCATGCTGTCCTGGCGGAATTCAAAGATTCTTGTTGCATCTTGCGGTGTGAGGTAACATATCTTATCACTGAAATCACATTAATCGGCGGATTAAGGTTAAGCCGCGGGAAAATACGAGTTTGACCTAAGACGGTTTTGTCATGAGCTTCCTATCGTTCCGCGAAATGTGTCATCCGAGAACCGGGAGAGAAGGGGTCTATTCCTAAACGCTCTTTCGCCCGCACTCATTCTTACGTAATCGTTGTTTAGCCTTGCTCGTGATGAAACTCTGTTTTCGGACGCGCGTCGTCGTAAACGTACATCGCGAAAAATACATCACTGGTCTCATGCTTCATTATTATATGGATTATTTAGCCCGATAACTATTGTTAAAAAATGTTATTTCGCGTTAACGCTATTATCTCAATTCAAGTTTTTAGATTAATTTTTAAAAATTATCGCGATATAATTATCGTGAAGTGAAACGGGTATTCAAAATGTCCAAGGATATTTTTCACGAAGAATTATATTGTAAAATATGCCGTCGAAAATAAGCAAAATGCGCAATATCGTGTGTTCGAGAAGCACGCCGTTTCCGCTCGAAACGTTACTTAGCTGCACTCTCTGCACTTGCCGCATTTAAAATGGAGCAACTTTGCATTCTCGCGCTTAGAAGGGAAAACGATAAAAAAATATTAACCGGCCTCATTATTATATGGATTATTTAGCCCGATAACTATTATTAAAAAATGCTATTTTGCGTTTATGCTATTATCTTAAATTCAATGTTTTCAGATTAATTTTTAAAAATTATCGTGATATAGTATCGTGAAGTGAAACGGATATCCAAGATGTCAAAGGATATTTTTCACGAAGAATTATATTGCAAAATATGCCGTCGAAAATAAACAAAATACGCAATATCGTGTGTTCGAGAAGCACGCCGTTTCCGCTCGAAACGTCACTTAGCTGCACTCCCTGCACTTGCCGCATTTAAAATGGAGCAACTTTGCATTTCTCGCGCTTAGAAAGGAAAAAATATTAACCGATCTCATTATTATGGATTATTTAGCCCGATAATTATTGTTAAAAAAATATTTTGCGTTAACCCTATTATCTCAAATTCAATGTTTTCAGATTAATTTTTAAAAATTATCGCGATATAATTATCGTGAAGTGAAATGGGTATTCAAAATGTCCAAGGATATTTTTCACGAAGAATTATATTGCAAAATATGCCGTCGAAAATAAGCAAAATGCGCAATATCGTGTGTTCGAGAAGTTTCCGCTCGAAACGTCACTTAGCTGCACTTCCTGCACTTGTCGCATTTATAAATCATCTTTGGATCATCTTTGCATTCTCGCGCTTAGAAAGGAAAATGATAAAAAAATATAACTTTGCAAAATGATTAAAAATCGCAAGAATATGTATTTCTTTCAATTGTGATATTTGCGATATTATATTATCTTGTTTCTCTTTTTTCCTTTATCTAAAATATGATGTATATAGCTACTTTAAGAGCAGAAAGTGCAAGAGAGCTCGATCAAAACAAACAGATGTCACGTCTTGCAGTTTTGCAGTCATCTGCAATTTGCCTGCAACTTGCTACGATTATAATAATATTCATAAAGTTTGTAATAATATTTTCATTGGCCTATATCAATTTTTAAATCGATATATATACGATATATTTGAGATATATGATATACGATATAATTAATATTATTACGCAATATTCCACTTTTGAAAAAATACATGCATTAATGTGTTTCTGTATAATTAATCTCCTTTTCCAGAGAGCAATCGATGGGGTCGAAAATCTGGAAATGGAAAAATATACCAGGCGTTCCTGGGCGATGCAATGATGTACTTTATACACCCCCAAAGTTGCAGCCAACACACGATCTTCTTGTATTCTTTGGCGGTGATGTCCAAGTATGTTCAGAATTAGTTGATGCTAATTATTATAATTTATTATTTTTATATTTTTTTCAACAATGACTATTTACGCCTAATGTCTTTTAAAAAATTTGAAATACTTCTTACAATTACAACTTATAATTATCTCTTTCTTTTAATGTTACTTCTTTGGAATCGCAATATACTACATATTACATTTTATAAAAATAGTTATATAAAGAGACAATTTTTTAAATAAAATCAATACATCCTATTCTTTAACAAAATTACTTATTTAAACTTTAAACGACAGTTAACAAGATTATAACTATCACTTTTACCAATATATTTTATATTAGCTACATTGTAAAGTTATTTTCAAGAAAAATTATTCTAGGACACTCGAGAAAATATGGAGAGGCATCCAGATAGTAGGAAATATGTGAAATGGAACTTAGAAAATACTGCAACTATACTCTCTGAACAATTTCCTAGAAGTCATGTATTTATTGTTCGTCCAGCCAGGTAAAACACTCATAATTATAAGAAGTAAAATTGAAATATTTTACTACCAATTTTATGTGACTAATTTATTGTTAGCTGATAAAAATTAGAACAAATTATTTTAAATATTGCTTATTAATAATTTTCTATTTTCTTATCTTTATATTAAGTTATTTATATAATGATTTTTTTTTTGTTTCAGAATGTTAATAACTAAAAATGCAGTCTACAGTTGTTTTGATAATTTTGTGCCAGGAGATAAATATGGTACACCCTCATTTTGTCCAATGCACAAGGCTTTAAAACATTTAAGAGAAATTCTCCTTTGCTGTCTAGAACATGTTAAAACATTAAAAATGGGAGAAGTATGCATCAAAAGAGAAAAACATAATATATAAAAAATTTTATAAACCAATTATATACATTAATTTCGTTCAACTTTGATATGTGATTGTATTTATAATTCATATTTTTAAGAGATATTCTTGAAAGATACATCTAATTTATATAAATCAATTTAAGCATTGAATTATATGCACTGAATATTATTAATATTAAATATTATTAAATTTAAGGTATCAAATTTTGATAAATATTGAATACATATTTTACTTTATATTTTTTAGGATATCGATGATGAGTATAATATTGAAGCGACAAATTTAAATCTAATGGGCTTCAGCAAAGGATGTGCAGTTTTAAATCAATTTCTTTATGAATTTCACTATTATGCTGAAAATCCAAATGACAATATTAATATAAATAATTTTATAAAACTTATCAAAAGTATGTGGTGGTTGGATGGTGGACATAATGGCTCCAAAAATACATGGATTACAGAACACAGCATACTTCGATCCTTTGCAAAATTAAGTGAGATGATCCAACATATAAATATCTCTAAATAATATTCTTGTAATAATATTTTGATGTATAATTAATATTTCTTTTTTTAGAAATAAACACTTATGTACATGTTACACCATATCAAGTGAGAGACACTCATCGGCCATGGATTGGTTTAGAAGAAAATAATTTCAATGAAATCTTACAAAATATGGGAGTATCTGTACAACGAACTTTACATTTTGGCGATAAAACGCGAAGTTTATCATCTCACTTTAATATTCTTACAGATATTGGAAATAATGCAGAATAAACTCGTTATACATTTCTTAAATGTTGAATGTTAAAAATATATTAATTGAGCATTTATCAAAAATGAAAAAAAAAATTGGGGTAGAGTGATAGATTGTTTTCTCACTTGAGACTTTCAAAACAAACATAAAATTATATATAAATTATTATCTTATCTTGATAATATAATTCCTGTTGCAAAGATTATTTAAACAAATAATTTAATAGAATCTATTTTATGGAATATTCCTGCAATATATACATTTTTTGTCCACAATATACTCTTAAAATCTAGTCATAAATAAATAATAAAATTTATTAAGTACAAATGTATGTGATATAATATTTACAGTATTACAGTAGTATTATTACGAATTACTGTACAACTTTTATGATATTACTATATGATATGCTATGTGATATTACAATATGGTATTTTTTGAATAATAACTAATTAAAACTAATAGATTCTAATTGCTTATTATAATACCCTAAGAAAATATAATAAACTCATCATTCTCAATGATTTTTATGCAAATTTGATTCCATTTTTTATTTTTATAAATTTTATTTTTTCTATTTTTTAGTTTTTGTCATATTTTATTAATGGTTGTAACCATTTTTACAAATATGAAGCAAAAAATAAAAAAAATATACATGTTTGTGTATATATGTGAATATATACATATATATATATATACACACATGTGTATGTATATATCTACATATATGCTATATACATATATATTAAAAGATATAATAAAAAGCTAATATATGAATTAATTTATATCAATAAAAAAGTGCCTCTCTGTAAAAAAGAAAAATTACTTATATTTATATGTTATATATGGATTTTTTTATATACATTATCATATTTTTATTATATTTTCTTCCATAATCATTAATCACTTCACATATTGTGTGCTAATTTGAAAAATTTGTATTATCTAACTAAATGACATGCTTTCTCAAATCTGATTCCTTGTTATTCATATTTCCTGTATTTTTATACATTTTTATATATTAATGAAATCGTCTTTTGAGATTTTTGAACTAACGAAAAATAAAAAATTGAGTTTTAAATTTCAATACATACATTACTCAGTAACTTCAAAAATAATTTGCTAATAATGAAGAACTTGACTTTTAATTTTTTAATGTCAAGCGATAATCTTAATTTCTCAACTCTTGTTTTACATAAAAAATTATTGAATAAGTCTACTTTCAAAAATTTGAAATGATAAGAATTGTTCTAAGCATCTACTTATCATTTATATTTGTAATAACTTTTATTATATTATATATAAGATCCATACCAGAAATAATATCATTTTCTTTCCATCTTCTACAGAAGATTTACAGAAGATTACAGAAAATTCTTCACTTTCCTCTTACTTAACATTTATTTGGACACTTAACTGCATGAAAATTTACACTTCCCGATCCTGTAATACAAAATAATTATAAATTAATAAAAACAGCAAATAATGCTAAATTGTTCAATATATATATATATATATATATATATATATATTTTATTTAATTAGATATATAATTATATATATATATATATATAAAATTAAATAAACAAAATGGAATGGTTTTAAAAACTACCTTTAAGCTCGTATAACAGTGCTGCTTCAGCCCATTCATCAGAACCATCGCAACAATCACAATATCCATCATTGACCTTATACGATGGTATTCTTGCTGCAATTTTATGCATTTTCAATATTTCAAATTTTTATTAATATCTGATTACAATAAGATTCAAGATTTTATTACAATACCTGCTGATCTTCTAGAACTAGTCTCACAACTGAAGACACCATTATTGCACGCATTGGTACCTGGTTCATCGCTTCCATCCATCGGACAGTCGCAATAATCATCATTAATTTTCACAAAATCAATTTCCTTTTTTGAAGCAAAACATACGAATTTCCCGTTAACATTAGGAAGATACTTGGCAATATCTTCATTTTGCGTACCACGCAACGACACTGTCCGACCCTCTTTATCACGTATGAGTTTGGAATACTGCGGCTGCTGCCATTTGGAAGTTCGCTTGCCGACAATCACCTGATGATTATCTCGTGACGACCCGGCGATCAGTTTGCCCACAGTCTCCCGATTCAGCTCCTTGAAGTAAAACAGCTGATAAAACACGAATATCACAGCGACGACGAAGACACATATCAGCATGTGCTTGAGTTTCTTTCGTAAAAATCGTCGTTTCCAGGACACTTCGGTTTTCATATCTGCCGGCTAATTGTTTCAAAAGTCGTTGCAAAACAAATCTCTTCCCCGGGTGCGTCTCGAACATACATCCTACACAAAATAATCATAGTGTTTATAGAGTACTACACCTTACATAAAATTCTAACGTCGAATATTCGCAACTGATACCTTGCAGCTCGAATACTTAATGTTGACGTGTCTCTTCGAGTTCGATAATTTTATTTGCGTAAACACACGCGCACACACGCACTGTATGCAACGTTGAGTAAAAAAAAAATTTAACAAAATATATTTCAAGTGCTGAAAGTGCGCGAAAAAAGCGCAGCTAGAACGACGACACGTGCAGCAAATGACATAACCTCTTATTTACTTCGAACAGTCGAAAGGGGCATTGAAATATCTAGCAGCGTATTTTTCTCTATGTCAAACTTTTTTCACAAAACATATTGTACAGCTGTGAATGCGGGATTTTCTAAATTATCAGAAATGACAAATCCATCAAAAATTCCATTAACTTTTGAAATATTCTCCGAATGTCAAACCACGAAAGCCAGAACTGGCAGAATGACACTTGTTCATCATCATGTGAATACGCCGGTATTCATGCCAGTGGGAACTCAGGTTTATAACACTTTTTTTTTCTTCTTGCAATATTTGTCTAAACTATTTATATATGTTGGGACACCCTGCATATATATATATATATATATATGCAGGATGTCCGAAAACTCATAATCAATCTTTCAAAGACAGATTCCTGGGATCATTTGAAGACGTTTTTTCCTCAACGAAAATGTCGAGGAACTAATAATTTTCGAATTATAAATAATTGGAAATAAGGGGTTTTTCGTAAACTAAGCTTTGCAGAAATAAAATATTAACAAAACTACATTCTTCAATTAATTTTAAATAGAGTTTCCTTTAGTTGAATTTTAATTTAAGGCTTAATTGCAAAGATATATGATTACAAAAATCGGGAACATACAAAAAATGATGGCCTTTATCGACATTTTCGCTGAGGAAAAATCGTCTCCAAATTCCTGATCTCAGGAATCTGTCTTTGAAAAAAAGATTGATTAAGAATTTTGAGACACCCTGTGTGTATGTGTGTGTGTGTTATATATATATGAGTTGACTCAGTTACTCTCTTAGCATGTAAAATATTAAAAATAAATTCTTAATTTAAATTGAGGAGAAACTTTCATTGTTTATAACTTAATATTTTGTGAAAAACATTACAATTTTGTTAAAAATCCAAACATCTTAACATTTATCAATAAAATCTCATTATTTTTTTTGCATATTTATATGAAATTTACTTAAAAAAAGACTTTATTTAATCATTTATTATTTAATCTCAATTATATATTATATTAATATATTAATTATTATTATATTAATTGAAAGATTAATGATATTTATATATCTTTTTTCACAAAACTTTTTCATATTTAAAGAATATAATTATTTCGTTATTTATATTCAATTACGATTACTATATTATTTTATTGCATATGTATATATATTATATTTCATTACTGTAGTATGTAGTATATATATATGCATGTATAAATAATAAAATTTAATTTTGTCAAACATTGCATAATTTTCAGGGAACATTGAAAGGATTGCTGCCCCAACAACTAGAGCAATTGGATTGTCAAATCATTCTTGGAAATACCTATCATCTTGGAACTAGGCCTGTAAGCATAAAAATCATATCCTATCAGTGGAAAAAATATTGAAACACAAGTAATTTTAATTACATTATAATAAATTATATAATTAATATTGACAGGGTGCAGATGTCCTGCGTAAAGCTGGAGGTTTACACAAATTCATGAATTGGAAAAGAGCTCTTTTAACAGATTCGGGTGGTTTCCAAATGGTTTCCTTGTTACATCTAGCAGAAATAACAGAAGAAGGTGTTAAATTTAAATCCCCATATAATGGTATATTTCATGAAACATATATTTTCTAACAAACGTTAAAATGGGGCTTATAAATATAATTTTATTAATATTTATGTAATATTTCACAGACTCTGAGTGCATGTTAACACCTGAACATTCAATTCAAATCCAAAATGCAATTGGCGCTGACATAATTATGCAACTTGATGATGTTGTAAAAAGTACTTTAACTGGTCCAAGAGTAGAAGAAGCAATGCATAGGTACATGCATACTGTTATTTTAAATATATTTTTTAATGTTAGATTATATGTACTTAAATATTATCTAACTTGTAATTATTCTATTAATCTAACACACTAAATGATTTTAGAACAACACGTTGGTTAGATCGTTGCTTGTCAGCACACGAAAAATCAAATGAGCAAAGTATATTTCCAATCGTGCAAGGTGGTCTTAATCCCGAATTACGATCCGAGAGCGCACGACAATTAATTAAACGAGAAGTGAATGGATATGCCATAGGAGGTTTAAGGTAAATATATTATTAGATTATTGGTTAATATAAATAATAAGTTACAAAAGAATAAAAGAATTCTTATATTTAGCATAAAAATAAACTTAAAATCTTATGTATAATAATAATAATAATTTTAGTGGTGGGGAAAGCAAGGACGATTTTTGGAAAATGGTTCATCTATCAACAAATATTCTTCCGAAGAATAAACCACGATATCTTATGGGTGTTGGATTTGCAGTTGATCTAATTGTATGCAGTGCATTAGGAATCGATATGTACGATTGTGTATTTCCAACGAGAACAGCTGTGAGTATTTTAAAATATGTATTAAAAGAATTTTGATGCGCAAGATATTAAAAAATTAAAGTGTTGAAATAAAATTTTCAGAGATTTGGTTGCGCTTTGGTAAAAACAGGACAGCTCAATTTGAAGCAAGCGCAATATAAAAAGGAATTGATACCGATAGACGAATCGTGTAACTGTAGCACCTGTAAGACTTACACACGTGCTTATCTGCATCAAATCGCTACAGTAGAGACAATATCATGTCATTTGTTAACTGTTCATAATATTGCATTTCAAATGAAATTAATGCAAGACATCAGAGACAGTATAAAAGAACAAAGATTCCCTAGATTTATACAGGAATACATGTTGGCAGTTTACCCCGATAAGGACTATCCAGTATGGATAATTAATGCTTTGGAAGCTGTCAATGTTACTCTATTGTAAAACTTTTGCACTAATATAACTTTTATTCTTATAATTTGACTTTTTAATTATATTAAGATGCAATGTACACAATAATATATATAAATACTTTCCATTTCATGTATATAAACATAAGTTATCATTTGTTATTAATATACAATAATCATGGATTAACTAATATCAGTGTTTTCACATTTGTAAATGAAAAATCAATCTTCTATTATATAAAACAAGTATAGTGTATATTAATTCATACAGTGATGTGTTTTTTACAGAAGATTTAGTTTAAAATCAGTTAAATCATACCTGAAAGAGATTTACATGTCTTACTCTGCCATTTTCTTCTTTTGCACATTTTTTGTTGGAGGTGTAGAGAATGAGGCACAATTACAAATAATAATATTAGTTTCATCACATGAAATCATCCGAATCATATCCATTATTTTCCGTATTTGATGTCATATTAGATGTATTAAAGAGAGAATTATAACTTCTAAAAAAATATATAATTATTCTTATATAGTTAAGTTATAATATTTAAAAATAGTATGTTGTGTACATGCATCAAATATCATTAAAATTAAACTATTGATATAAAATCATAGTTTACCTCATCTCTGCTTCTTCCTGACGTCGTTTTTCCTCTGCCTTTTCCCTTTCTTTCTGTTCTCTTAAGAGCTTTTTCTTATCTTCTCGTTCATTTTTATCTCTCTGTTCTCTTTCAGCTCTAAAGTTTACTTCTTCAGAACGTTTCGTCTTGTTAAGCCGATTTACAATGGCATTTATTCGCTTGGCAACATGAATCTTACGGACATCTTTGTCTTTATAAAAACCAACTTGGCCAACCTCCATACCTTGTGTTTTTTTCAAATTTGACCACATTGTATATACCACATCAATATCATTCATTTTGTTCCCTTCAATGCTGTTTGCTTTTACTAATTGTGCAGCATCTTCCAACACGGTACTAGGAATGTCGTCTATTGTTTGGCCCTATAATTTTGGAGAGAATAAAAAAGAAAACTGACCAATGTTTTATATATCATATTCTTGACCATCAATTAAATAGAGCATCTTTAATCAATAATTAAACTTACATGTCGAAGTCGAAGATATACATGAGCAGAGGAATATTTATCAACATGAAACCATACATCTTCTGGCCAACCCCATTTGATAAGATCTTCATCTATATTAAACAAAATCCAATTAATCGTAAATTAAATTGTAAGAAAAAATTTTTTTATTAATTATGAATAATATATCATATTTTATACTTACTCTCATATTTATCAATTCCCATAAACAAGGTAATAGGTGGCTGTACCACTACAAGATCAATATATTAGTCTAACCTCTCAAAATAATAACAAAATATTTTATTAATAATTTAAAAATACATATAATTCTAATTTCTCATTTATTAAAAATAAAAATAATGTTGAGAAATGAAAAAACCTTTTATTACCTTCACTTGTGAAATAATAAACCATTATTGATGAAAATTTCAATTAAAACACGCACACAACAGAGTCAGCTGGCAAAAATATTTTTGTAGCGCCTGGTAGCGCCACTGACGAAATACTACCAACAAATTTTCTAGTAAAATCTAGTAAAGCTACAGGTTGATTGGTTACAAATTTCTCGGACCAGATAAGAGACGTCATGTCATGGCGGCACGTTACGTCAGTTTTCTCTCCGATTGTCTCTGATTGTGTCAATTGTCAACTTACATGTTTGTGGAAATTACTCGTTAAATGATAAATAATAAATGATAAATAATTGAGATGATGTATAATCTATAAATATAACTTTAGTATATACTGTAAGATATATATAAAATAATTGAATTAATAATATGCAAAAGCATTATCCATAATATGGATTTACCAGTAAATGAGGAAAATCTACAACAAATATTGGAAAAATTATCTGAAGATGAGGTTTAAATTTGTTATTTATTTTTAATTAATATATGCGAATTTTTGTGTGTAAATTATATTTTGTAAATTTATCACTTATTTATCACTTCACATTGTAATTAAAAGCTACATTTATTTTATTGCATTCATTTTTATTGCTATTGAATATAAATAATTATCCATGTATACATTATAATTTTCTCTAGATATTGATTATTAATTTATGATATATTTAATAAAAAAAATATGATAACAGGTTTCTATTAAAGAAAATCTGGATACAATCTTTAGTCGA
The DNA here is from genome assembly GCA_030586385.1 of Camponotus fellah. Lineage (NCBI taxonomy): Eukaryota > Metazoa > Arthropoda > Insecta > Hymenoptera > Formicidae > Camponotus > Camponotus fellah. The sequence continues at coordinate 55,338 of JAPIVC010000288.1, read as the reverse complement.
CAATGTCACATAGAAGCAAAACTACAAAATATTGGGAAAGTATTGCCAAATGTCATAGTAATACATGCAGAAGGAGAAAAGTTTCGTGATATGATTACTCGTACTAATGAGTTAGCTGAGAATGTTAGTGCCAAAGTAAGACAATTGGATTTAGCAAGAGTAAGTTATTGTGATCAATATTATATTTAAATAAAAATTTATAGTTTGTAATTTTTCATGAATTAATAAACATTATAATTTTGCTTAATAGAGCAGAGTATGTGAATGTCAAAGTAGAGTAAATGATATACTAGATTTGCAATTATGCAGTGAAGGAGTAGCGACTGCACTCCGCAACGAAGATTATGAGCAGGGTGCTGCTCATGTGCATCGTTATTTAGCAATGGATCAACAATTGTTGGAAAGAACAGCTGAGGATGTATCAGAAGATCATATTAGTATCAGTAGTTCTTTGATCACTCTGCAACAAGCTGCAATGGAATTGAGAGCTGTTGTTACACATAAATTTGATGAAGCAGTAAAGTCTGAAGATTTGGCATCTGTTGAGAGATTTTTCAAGATATTTCCATTATTAGGGATGCATTTAGAAGGACTAAAGAAATTTTGCAGTTACTTGTGTACTAAAGTATGATATATTAAATATATTTGAAATTATATTTATATATTTAAAATACACATATTTTTCAATGTCTCTTTATTAAAAAAGAATGATACTGAAGCCTTTATTTTTAATATTAGCTACAAGAGACTTCACAGAAGAATCTACATGCAGCACTAGAAATTAAAAATAATGATAAGAGAGCAGATGTTATTTTTGCTGACACTATGACTCTCTTATTTGAAGGAATTGCACGCATTGTAGAAGTACATCAACCAATCATTGAAACTTATTATGGGCCAGGTAGACTTTCAATGACAATCTTGATTTTACAAAAAGAATGTGATAGGTAAGCTTATTTAGCGGAATACATATCAAAAATTTATGTTTTAAATCATTGTTAATTTATATATTCTATATTTAGACAGGTCAAGAAGATTATTACAGTATTTACAAAACATAGATGTATATCTAAAAATGTACAAATGGTAAATGAATATTTACGCAAACCAAATCCTGAAAAATTTGATCCTAAAGAGCTTGATATTCGTTTGGGAGAAATTACTATAATGCATTCAAGAGCAGAACTTTATATACGTTTCTTGAAAAGAAGAGTTAAGGTGGAAAATTATTAATTATTTATCTTGCTATATATTACATAATTAGCAATTTAAACATATATATATATGTAGATAAAATATATTTACAGAATGATATAGAGATCAGTACTACAGATGAAACGCAACGTATAGAATTGTTAAATGATTTTGAAACAGCTATGAACAATTCTGAGTTAGCACATGGAATGCAGGAGCTACTCGGCGCTTATCTCGCATTAGAAAGATATTTCCTGGAGGAGAGCGTGAATAAGGCTTTGGGAATGGATACATTAGATCCAGATCAGCAAACTTCCAGTATGGTTGATGATGTTTTCTTTATAGTACAGAAATGCATACGGTATATATGACTAGATTTATAAATACAATATAATGATAATACTAATTAAAAAAAATAATAATACAATTTTGCTGTAGACGTGCTATGTCGAGTTGGAGCATAGACGGTGTCTGCGCCGTCGTCAATATGGCTTGCGGCATCTTGGAAGGTGAGTTTGCAAACAAATTGAGAAACAGACTACGCCAGGGTTATCCAGCAGGTTACCTGGATCTAGCACAAGCATACAGCGCTCTCCAAACAAGTATACAGCATGGTCGTTTGCAAACGTCGGACACGGAATATGCTCGCCTTACATTCTTGGTAAAGTAAATTTTACAATTTATTCGTAAGATACAATATAATATAATAACATATTTGTATAATAGTCATATTTATTAAAATGTATTTTTATACAATTTTTACTATATATCTATAATTATTATTTATGTTTTTTTTATGATTTAGGCATATTTAAATAACACTGATGTAAGCACAGAGTATGTAGAAACATTATGCAAAAGTCTCGGTGCAGAAATAGATGCAACGTTTCCCAATATGCAAAAGAAGGATAGAGGGAAAATCGACAGTTGTTTAACCAGTCTAAAAGCAATTATACTGATTTTACGAGGCATTGTTGATTGTGGTCTAGAACAGTTACGTGTTAGTGCTGTAAAACCCAGAGTTACTCCTTGGGTTGATGCATTTTTATCTATAGATCATCATATTAATGAAGTATGTATTTTATAACAAGAATATAAAAAGTTTTTTTATTTTTAAATACAATGATTGATACACAGGATGAATTGTTGAGATATGAAACAGATGAGCCATTTGTACAAACATTAATTATGAACCTAGAAGGTCTACTTCAAGGATTCAAAGATAGTTTAACACTCTCCAATTATGATGCACTTATTGGACTTTTAACTGCAGAAGTTACAGCCCGTTTAGAGAAAGTGGTCTTAAAATCGACTTTTAATCGAGTACGTATTTTAAATTATTATTTTACGAGCACTAATTTTAAATTATTATTTCATAATCCTTTTTTAAAATAATATTTTCATAAATAGTTTTATTTAGTTTTATAAGCACATAAATATATCGTAAATAGCTTGTATCTTTTTAATGCAGTTTATTAATAAAATGTTGATGAAATGAATTTGAACATTTTAGGCAGGAGGTTTAATATTAGATAAAGAAATAAGATCATTAGCCAGTTATTTGGCAGCTGCCACATCATGGTCAGTGAGAGACAAATTTGCGCGTTTAACACAGATTGCTACTATTCTGAGCATAGAGAAAGTGGAGGAACTCGTTGATTATTGCGGTGCGGATGCGATAGCGTGGCGATTAACACCATTGGAAGTTCGACGTATCGTTTCTCTAAGGATAGATTTTCGCCCAGAAGATATTAAGAAATTAAAATTGTAACTTTCTTTTGTTATCTTTTATTTTTTTTTGTATCAAACATCCAGTAATATGTAAAAATCAAATATTTGTATATTATATTTCATATATGTATGTGTGTGTGTGTGTGTGTGTGTGTGTGTGTGTGTGTGTGTGTGTGTATGTGTATGTGTATGTGTGTATTCTTATGGAATAAAATATAAAAGAATATATAATAAATGCATGTAATAAATATATTTAAAATAATATAATAAATATAAAATTATATATATACATATATATATATATATATATGTAAATGTCTATATTCTTTCACTTTATAATATATGTACATCATAATTTTTATAATATAACTCTTTCCATAATAAGCTTTATAAAATATAAATAAAAGATAAATAGACTTTATAAAATTTTGCATTTATATTAAGTCACAAATTTTTCATTTAAATAAAAACTTACAATTATATATTTAGAAAACTATATATATATATATATATCTTAAGCTTTTCTCTGATTACTAACCATACGAGATAGTGTTAAAGATGGTCAGTTATATAAATTTTCGTCACGATCAAATAAGTTCGATAAGTTCGCAGATAATTAAAAAATGACATTACCAAACGTATTAAACAAAAATAAACATACGAACATTTTAATATACAGAAACACTGTTTTATTATCGAGAATAGAAAGTTCTCTCAATAGAAAATCGAGTATAGAATATTCGTCAATTTTTTTTAAATAATTATTGCATGTACGTATAAAATTTAATAATATGATTCTTCTAATTCTAAAGGATTCATAAAGCATTAAGATGTTACAAAAATACAAACTTTGCAAATATTTTAAATGCTTCTTCCTTTATATAAAATATGCTTTCGAACTAATTATTATATAGAATTAAGATCTTCAACAGTTTGACAATTGTTGAAGAGAATGGAAAATGTTTCTTACACTATAGATTTCTTGCTAAATTTAGTTTTCGAAACATTTTATAAGTTTTATAAATACATCACAGTACTAGTATAAAGTGAATAATAATGAAATGGCACGCAAGAATTCTCAGTCGTGTCATTTCGATCGTCAAAACGTCTCTTTTGATGTCTTATAGTTGTTTTGTAACTGTGACAATTTTATATGTTATTTATTGCTATATCTCCTGTCAACTTGGGATCTATTATATAGATCCCAAGTTGACAGGAGATATAGCGTGCTAACATTACATGTATGTACATTATTAATAGTATAATAAGACGACGTTCGATTATATCGTTGCTTTAACAGCGTTAAAATATTAAACAGAAGTAAATTATTAAGATAATCGATACTGCAATTATTATATTTTTAGTTTCTGTATTTTAAAAACGTAGTAATCATATTCTTGCAATTTTTAAAATAAATTAATAGCACATCTGTCTTTATTTTCCGATATATTTGCTTAAAATTCATCAAATAGCACTTCATCAAAATAGCATAGCATATTTGAATTACTGCATTACTAGCATGCATTACTTATTCTTTCGTAAATATAATAACATGGTTAAAAATCCATGAAAAAATTATGCTATTTTGATGAGGTGCTATTTTGATGAATTTATGAGCAAATATATCAGAAAATAAAGACTCAAGTGCTATCAATTTATTTAAAAAATTGTGGAAATATGATTATTACGTTTTTTTTATTTTGGTTTCTATTTCTCTTCTGTTTTTTTTTTTTTTTTTTTTTCATGTGAATTTGCGCCATTTAAAGGTTAAAATAATTTAAATACTAAAAGAAACATTGCAAAAAATGTTACAAAGATTCTAAATTATTTATACTATTTTATTTAAGATTGTTAGTAATAATTTTAATTAATTTTAATGTTATTTGTAATTCTATTACTTACAAAATATGTTATATTAATAATAACGTATTATATGAGTGTTTATACACATATTTTGTAACTTGTAATAAGGAGATATGAAATAGAGAGAAAATACAGAAACTAAAAATATAATAATTGCAGTATCGATTATCTTAGTAATTTACATCTATGTTATTATTTAATATTTTAATGCTGTTAAAGCAACGATATAATTAAATATCCCCTTACTATTAATGTACACACATGTAACGTTAACACGCTATATCACCTTCAACTTTGGATCTATATAATAGTTAACATATAAAATTGTCACAGTTTGCGATCATGGTCGACACTATAGAAAAGGTTTTAAAACCTTTTTTCTTAATTTTTTGTTTCTTTGGTTTTGGAATTTTTAGGAAAAGCTCGAGTTATTTAAGATTTTGCTTGAACATCTTTTCTATACTAATTCCGTGGAGTGTTTACGCCTATGTCTTTTATTATATAATAATTACCTCTACAAAGTCTACAATGAATATTTTATTTAATGGTTTTTTGGGACCTTTCATAATAATGACAAATTTGTTTGTGATGATAACATCTACAATTATCACCATTCGCAAACATGAGGTACACATTTTTTCTTTGTAAATATCTTATTATAACTTACTGTAATATTTACAGTGAAGTAAATAACACGAAATATGATTTCTCTAAATTCAAAATTATTTTTATTATTAGTCATCTAGTAAAATCAAATTAAATAATATTTGATAAAATCTAATTTGATTAAATATGAATTAAATAATCCATTTTTTTATTTACATAATGTGTATAATGTATAATTGTGTATAAAATAATCTTATGTTTCTAAAATACAGTTTTACTTTCAATCATTGGATCATCAAAAAACTCAAAATTACATATATTTAGTTAATAGATTTTGTTTTATATATGTATCTCATATATTTTATATAAATAAATATAATATATATTTGATGAGATTTTTATGACACACGCATAATATACATACATATATTATGTCGTTACTAAATATATTAATATACATATATTTTATGCACATATCAAGGAAGACATTTATTATATTATATATTTTCTCCCTATTCTTAGAAATTCTATATGTGTGTGAGAAATCTCGGTCTCGTAGATGATACGTTAGAACTGCTTAGAATACCAAAGGAATATTGTAAAATGCGAAATTCGATAAAATGGATATTGATTATATGGTTTATGATGCTTTGCATTTTGTGGATATCTGGCCATTTTTACATGAAAAAATTTCAAGATACAAAAATCATAATTATTACTCGCATGATAGATTATGCTTTCCATCTCAATTTATTGATGGATATAATGATTATATTTCTTTTAAGGTTTGTACAAGTTGTTTCTTTTCTTTTAAATTATGTAAGCATTATTGAGAAATTTGAATAATTTAATTTTATTAATTTTTAAATATACATAAAGTGTGTGTAAAAATCCTATTGTAAAAATGTCATTTTTAAAACAATTCAATAAGTATTTCATATTCTTGAACGTTTCTTTATTTCTTTAAATTACAGATACATTGGTACTAGATTCGATAAAATCAATGAATGTATTGTACAATTATCAGAGACAGGAAAATGGATTGAGAAGCACTTGGAAAAAATCTCCTGTTAATCGTTACTATGTCCAAAGCAGTAAAAATCGCAAGCATATATTGTGGATTTCAATGTAATTTGATATATCTTAAAATGAAAATCAGCAAAATTGAAGGAATTATTTTAACAGAAAAGATAATTTTATTAATCTAAAAATGTATAAATATGTTGCATTTTATTGTATTACAATTTTATTAACACAATTTCTATTTAATTTGTGATAATTTTATGTATCTATTAAAAGAAATCTGTTTTTTCTCAAAATTTATATAATTGCAAATTTTCAAATTTTTTTACATAATGCAAGAATAATATAATAATTTTACTGAGCTTTATGACAAAATAATTATTTCAATGTAATAAATGTAGATATTTAATAATCCTTGTGATTATATATCTCTGATCGTACTTAATTTTAAATAAACAAACATTGTATGCATGCACTTCTTAGAAGAAATAGATCAGTAATTATATATTTTTTTGATATATATTTTTTTATTTTTTTAAATATATTTATCTAATAATATAATATTTTTTAGGCATCTTCATTTGGAACTTTGCCGAATAGCTCGTATTATAAATAATTTTTTCGGAGTGCAAATGACTCTACAGATGATATTCTCTTTTGTTTTCTTGACCGGAATGATTTATTTTCAATATCGTGTATTACTATGCTTTAATAAAGTTCATAAAGCCAATAAAGAAAGTAAAGTAAAGTTTTTAGCTATTAGCATATGTTGCAGTGTACAATTAATAAAGTTAGTAGCATTAAATTATATTTGCGAAAGTGTTAGCATCAAGGTAAGCTGTTATGTAATTTTTAGATAGATTATTAAAAAAATTATTTTTATGATATGTATATGTATACGATATTCTGACTTGATCTCTCCAATAAATAATATTAAATTTACAGTAACTTAGTAAAGTATTTAAGTTAAAAAAAAATAGGAAAATAAATATTTCTCATTTTTTAAATAAGGAATTTGAGAATTTTTTTTTTATAACAATTAATAATTTATTCAAATAAATTTGAAATTCTCGAAATTCATATAATTATTATGAATGAAAATAATTCTTAAGTAAAACCAATTTTATCGTAAAATTAATTTTATATTATTTCAGGCGAAGAAAACCATGGACATAATCCATAAATTGACAAATCTTGTTTATTTTAACCAGATACGCGAAGATGTAAGATAAATCTCTTAGCCTAAAATCTTTCGATTTTAAACAGCTTTTATAAATCATTTTTAAATAACAAATATTATAATATAGATTTGCCAGTTTATTTTTCAAATATTACTTCAGCCGTTAAAGTTCGATGGAATGGGTTTGTTTTGCTTTGGGTACAAATTTATTTTTAAGGTTAGTTTTTGATATCATATAATCATATTATTTATATTTATATAAGCAAAATGTAGTTTAGAAGTTAGGCTTATGTACAAAAATATAAAATAATGATAATTATATATTATTTGATATTTGATATTTACTTTCAGTTCATCATGGGACTTGTTAGTATTATGCTTTTTATGGTTGGAATGGATACTTCTCCCTTATCTCGGGATTTAGTTTCTTACGAGAATAATGTAACATGTTTTGAGTAAATGAGAAAAATATATAATTCTAAAAAGGATTATATTATTACATAAAGGATTATATATAATATCTTAGCTTGATATCCGTACATTTTAATTAGAATGTTGTAAACGATTATCGTTCATAATTATATCGATATTATTATATTAATTATGCATTCTTATATTTATTGATTTATCTTATTAATTTATATTATTTGTTATTTTTTTTATATATATGTTTGGAAGAAAAATTTTTTTAAATATTTATAAACTACATTTTTTCTTATTAATTATGTAATATAAGAAAAATCCGTTTTAAGAATTTTATTTAACAAATAAATCTGTGTATATTGGTTATGCGAAAACCTTGACTTTTCGATATCGTTTTCAATTAATTAAAGAATATTACTTGTTTGCCTGTCACAATTCTATTATGAAGTCAAATATTGACTAACGATTATCTTAAGCTATAAGTTGTGTAGCATCATTAGCACTAATATCGAATATAATAATGTCGTTAACAATATAGATCAATTACATAATTACATATATGTATATGTTTGTGCAATTAAATGATGTATAATGTTAATAGCTAATAGTTAATAATTAATTGTTAATAATAATTAGTTTTATTAATTATTACTTATTAATTATTAACTATTATTCTGTCGTTTTGATAAATAAATACTATATTAGCTAAATAAATTCACAGAAATATGTCAACTTATTTCAAGAATGTTAAGACTAATAAAGTGATTATCATAAAAACAACATTGCATACTGTGTTTCTGACTTCTATTCTCGATTTAGATGCTCCTCACAATCAGATAAGCCTTGTTTAAGTATTTTCTATGATCTATATTAGTTTGCATAACTAAGGTTTTCTCTATTATTGCACAATGACTATGTTTAAAGAAGAAAAGAAACAAATAAAATTTTATTATCTATATGCGGATGCTTCACCACTGTTACATTTATTATTATAAATCTATATCATAATAAGGTATTTATACACAAGAGATACATACATATTTATTCAAGATTTATAAAAAATTACGATTATATATTAATAAAGATTATTGATTTGCAATTATTGATTAGATTATATGTAGATAGGATCAAATTATATATAATAATTTATAATAATTTATAAGGAAACTCATAAAAAGAATCACAAAATATAATAAAATATAATTAAAAATTAAATAAAAATTAGCTTGCATAATGATAATTATTATAAAAATTAAATCAAAGTTAGCAAATTAGAACCATAGCACGATAGTGTTGGAGCACAAGGAAGAAACAACACTTTTTCTTCTTTCTAATTATTCATATATTTTAAAATAAAAATTATTACATTACATACAATAAAAATGAATCAGTCAATATAAAGTAAATGTAATAAATCAATCATTTTGACATATGCCCAAAAAACGACCAGTTTGGAACATCAAAATGATGTGTACTTGCTACCTCGGGGTTGCACGTCACAGTACTGAAGTGAATAATAATAAAATGATACGCAAAAATTCTCAGTCGTGTCATTTTGGCCATCAAAACGTCACTTTTCATGTCTTATTATTAGTTGTTTTGCAGCGTAAAGCGCTGTATGCAAATTTTTAATATGTAATTATTTATTATTGATTTTTTCATGTCAAATGATATTTAATGCACAGCTAACTGTATTCTATTTTATAATAATAAATTAATTTTTAAAAATATTTTTTTGATTAAAGAAAATGTATTTTTGATAAAAACTATTAGATGTTAAGTTAAAAAATATATTAAAAAAGACACAACGGAAACTGCATTAACTGATAACAATTTTTAATATTGACTTATTCATTGTTTCAGTTACTAATAGAACATGATCATACTGCCAAGTATAAATAATTGTGTATAAAAAATTATATATATTATAAAGTATAAATATATATTATAAAAAATTCTGATATAGTCCTTAAAATTATATGAAAAGAATTTAAGAATGTTGTTGTAATAATTATCGATAAAGTTTCAATGAGATATTTCAAATATCACTTTAATATACATATATCATCGATTAATAGAGATATTTAATGTTATGAATTGTGATAATGCTAAGCAAAAAACATATATTTCTTTTTGGAAATTTATTGCAACTTTCACCATGAGTATGTCCGTCTTTTATTAAATTATTAAAACTAGAAGTTGAGAAGTATATTGGTATAGTGGATTCTATAAATTTATGGTCTTTATTTTTTTTCTATAAATTTGGTCTTTATCTTTTTTTCAGTTATGATAAATTAATATGCAACAACAAGGAGATAATTCTTATTGAGATATATTAACGGAAGTTCGAGTTGGAATGATAACAGATTTAAATGTATCTATTTTTTAGAAACAGGAAAGTAAATTTTAGAGAAATTAATTGTGACGACTTATTACAAGAATGATGTAATTATTTGTAAAACTTACCAATAAATACAGTTTATTTCTAACTTATGCATTATGTAATATCTTGAATATTGCAATGTTAAATCATATTTCTTCAAATATGAGATAAAACTTGTTGCTTAAGATCTGACAGAATGTGTCCTAATCATATTTAGAGAAAAAAGTTATGAAAATATTAAATAAAGATGATAAAAGTAGTTCCCAAGAAAAATAAGCAAGAATTATAACTACAAAATTAACAGCACATATAATGATTAAAAGAAATATCGATATTAAGGTCTTGTAAATGATAAGATTGGTACATTGGTACAATTGGTACAATAAAAAAAATATTACTGCTTAACTTTTATTTACTACACAATTTTAATATTAAATATTTAAAAAATGATAACTCTGTCAATAAAGCCAATAAAAGCTGTTTGGCAATTATTGTAACTAATTGTCTATTATCCAATAATGTCTATTATCCAATATCGATTGACTATGTTATCAGACTATATTATCAGTATTTTACGTTATTTGGATAAAATTATCTAGATTTTTATCTATAATAAATGCAATTATTATTTATTTTATTTTTTATCTATATAATTCAAGTGTGGCATCTTTATCTGTATCTCAGATTTAAAAAAGTAATATCTTTTATTCAAATATCTAAGATAATGTAACCACTAAAATTTTTCCAAACCATAGCAATTTACCGGCCGGCTACTCTAATCAATCAATTTCAATCGTAATCGACCCCACAACCTATAGTGTACGGATTCAAAAGCGTACCATTTAATGATCGCGATACTCGTAAACATGATGTGTTTTTGTTTAATTTTTAGCGAACAATAAAAATAAAATCATTCTGCGAGCATTGTGATCGTTAAATGGAACACAGTTATAATCATCAACATTGGTCGATTGACATTGACATTGTAGACACGGCTTATATGTTATTGTTGTCAAATGAATACATGCTTACTTTTTGTAATTCTTTGTTCCAGTGTATTATTTTTATATATCCTAAATTGTTTTAAATATTATCTTAAAAGTATCTACATAAAATATTTAATTAATTCATCTTTTACCTAGATACTCTCAAACTGAATTTATCTTATCTGAGATACACGAATATATGATTTATCTAATCTATATCTAGATTATTTTAAGTTATATAAACGCAACACTGGTTACTATATTTATGAAACAATAAATAATGCATGCTAATAATGCAATAATTCAAATATGTATATATTATGCTATTTTGATAAAGTGTTAGTTTGATGAATTTATGAGCAAATATTGGAAAATAATCGGAAAATAAAAAATGATGTGCTATAAATTAATTTTAAAAATTGCGAGAATAATTATTACGTTTTCTTTATTTCGGTTTCTCTTTCTTCTTTTTTTTTTCATATGAAGTTGCGCCATTTGAAGGTTACAATAATTTAAATATTACTAAAAGAAACGTTGGAAGAATTTTTTCAAAGATTCTAAATTATTTATACCATTTTATTTAGGATTGTTAGTAATTATTTGTAGTAATTTTAATGTTATTTGTAATTGTATTGCTTACAAATTATGTGATATTAATAATAATGTATTATATAAGTGTTCATTCGGATACATTTTATATCTAGTAAGGAGATATAAAATAGAGAGAAAATACAGAAACTAAAAATATAATAATTGTATCGATTATTTTAATAAGTTACATCTACGTTATTTTTTAATATTTTAACGCTGTTAAAACAACGATATAATCAAATGTCATCTTATCATACTATTAATATACATACATGTAACATTAGCACGCTATATTACCTTCTACTTGGAATACATATAATAGTTAACGTATAGAATTGTCACAGTTTGGGATCATGATTGACACTATAGAAAAGGTTTTAAAACCTTTTTTCTTATTTTTTTGTTTCCTTGGTTTTGGAATTTTTAGGAAAAGCTCGAGTTATTTAAGATTTTGCTTGAACATTTTTTCTATATTAATTCCGTGGAGTGTTTATGCTTGTGTCTTTTATTATACCATAATTTTTGGAGCGAATTCTTTTTTCAAAGATTTTTTGGCACTTTTCGGAGTAGTAATAAATTTGTTTGTGACAATAATATTTACAATCAACACCATTCGCAAACGTGAGGTACACATTTTTTCTTTGTGAATGTCTTATATTAATCTACTCTATTATTTACAGTAAAGTAAATAATACGAAATATGATTTCTCTAAATTCAAAATGATTTTTATTATTCGTTATCTTGTTATTAGTTATCTGGTAAAATCAAATTAAATTATATTTGACAATTTAATTTGATTAAATATGAAATAAATCATGTATTTTTTTATTTATATAATGTGTAAAATGTATATAATGTATAATGTGTATATAATACAATTTTACTTTCACTCATTGGATCATTAGAAAAACCAAAATTGCATATATTTAATAAATTTTGTTTTGTATATATCTTATATATTTCATACAAATAAATATAATATATATTTAATGAGACTTTTATAACACACAGGCACAATATACACACATAACACATATATATTATATCGTTACTAAATATATTAATATATATTTTACATCAAGAAAGACATTTATAATATTATATATATTATATATATAATATATATATTATATATATATATATTATATATATATATATATAATATTATATATATTTTCTATTGATATTCTTAGAAATTCTATATGTGTGTGAGAAATCTCAGTCTCGTAGATGATACGTTGGAACTGCTTAGAATACCAAAGGAATATTGTAAAATGCGAAATTCGATAAAATGGATATTGATTATATACTTTATGATGCTTTGCATTGGGTGGATATCTAACTATTTTCGGTACATGAAAAAATTTCAAGATACAAGAATCGTAGTTATCTCTTGCATTATAAGTTATTTTTTCTCTCTCAATTCATTGATGGATATAATGATTATATTTCTTTTAAGGTTTGTCACTCTTGTTCCTTTTTTTTGAAATTATGTAAGCAGTATTGAGAAATTTGAATTATTTACTTTTATCAATACTATTAAATGTATATAAAGTGTGTGTAAAAATCCTATTGTAAAAATGTCACAAAAAATATCATTTTTAAAAATAATATAGTGAAATAAATTTAATAAGAATTGAAATATTTTCTTAATTTGTGACATAAATATAAATAAAACAGTTTAATAAATATTTCATATTCTTAAACGTTTTTTTATTTCTTTAAATTACAGATACATTGGTACTAGATTCGATAAAATCAATGGATGTATTGAACAATTATCAGAGACAGAAAAATGTGAATTGAGATGCACTTGTAAAAAATCTCTTGTTAATCGTTATTATGTGCAAAGTAAAAATCGCAAGCATGTATTATGGATTTCAATGTAAATTAATATATCTTAAAATGAATCTCAGCAAAATTGGAGAAATTATTTTAACAAAAAGGATAATTTTATTAATTAAAAATATATAAATAATTTGCATCTTATTGTATTACAATTTTATTAACACAATTTCTATTTAATTTATAATAATTTTGTGTACCTATTTAAAAAAAATCTGTTTCTTTTTTCAAAATTTATATAATTGCAAATTTTTTAATTTTTTACGTAATGTAAGAGTAAACATTACTTTTACTTTAGCTTTATGACAAAATAATTATTTAAATTTTAAATGTAAATAATAAATGTGTATGTGTGTGTGTTTATGTAGATATTTAATAATCTCTGTAATTATATATCTCTGATCGTACTTAATTTTAAATAAATAAACATTGTATGCATGCACTTCTTAGAAGAAATAGATTAGATTGATTTTTTTGACGTTCTTTAGATATATTTATCTAATAATATAATATTTTTTAGGCATCTTCATTTGGAACTTTGCCGAATAGCTCGCAATATAAATGATTTTTTCGGAACGCATATGACCCTACAAACGATATTCTATTTTGCTTTTTTGACCGGAATAATTTATTATCAATATCGTATATTATTATGCTTCATTAAAGTTTATAAAGACAGTGAAGAAAGTAAAACAACACTTTTAATGAATATTATATTCATTACCATGGATTTAATAAAATTTGTAACATTAAATTATATATGTGAAAGCGTTAGCATCAAGGTAAGCTGTCATGTAATTTTTAGATAGATTATTAAAAAAATTATTTTTATGATATGTATACGATTTTCCGAATTGATCTGATATTCAATCTCTTTAATAAATAATATTAAATTTACAGTAACTTAGTAAAGTATTTAAGTTAAAAAAAAATAAATACTTCTCATTTTTTAAATAGGGAATTTTTCTGAGAATTTCTGAGAAAATCTGAGAATTTTTTCTTTATAATAATTAATAATTTATTTAAATAAATTTGAAATTCTCGAAATTCATATAATTATTATGAATAAAAATATAATTCTTAAGTAAAATCAATTTTATCGTAAAAATTAATTTTATATTATTTCAGGCGAAGAAAACTATGGACATAATCCATAAATTGACAAACCTTGTTTATTTTAACCAGATACATGAAGATGTAAGATAAATCTCTTAGCCTAAAATTTTTCGATTTTAAACAGCTTTTATAAATCATTTTTAAATAACAAATATTATAATATAGATTTGCCAGTTTATTTTTCAAATATTACTTCAGCCGTTAAAGTTCGATGGAATGGGTTTGTTTTGCTTTGGGTACAAATTTATTTTTAAGGTTAGTTTTTAATATCATATAATATTATTTATATTTATATAAGCAAAATGTATTATAGTTTAGAAGTTAGGCTTATGCACAAAAATATAATATAGCGATAATTATATATTATTTGATATTTGATATTTATTTTCAGTTTATCATGGGAATTGTTAGTATTATGCTTTTTATGATTGGAATGAATACTTCTCCCTTATCTCGGAATTTAATTTCTGATGAGAATAATATAACATGTTTTGAGTAAATGAAAAAATATATAATTCTAAAGAAGACTATATATAATATCCTACCTATATATATATATATCTTCGAACATTTTAATTATTAGAGTGTTGTAAATGATTACACTGGGTAACAGTCAATCTGTTGTCAAAGATTTGTGAGTAGATTTTGAATAATTAAGAGCTCCTGAATTCGAATATGCTGTTAATTTTTTTTAATTGACTCTTCGAGCAAATGCTTATACTCTAAATATTCATTAAAAAAATTAAGTTAATATAAAAAAAACATAATCATATAATTTTTATCCATAACAGTGTATTTGCCATAAATATAACAGGAAACATCAGGATTATTTACATACTGTTTTCGCAAAGTACTCATTTTTGCGGTGAAAAATGTTCGCATATTTAGTCAAATAAGGCCACTAGTTAAATTAACATAAAACAAGTTCTTGTTACTTTTTTAGAGGAGAGTTGTGCGAATTGAATGTATGTCGTTTTGTCGTAAGTAAAGCAGGTTTGTATCATTCGATAGGTAATTACAATTTAAGAATACATCAAATTTGACCAATTTCGATTATTTTAAAAATCAGAATCAATTCAGCCAAAGTATATATATAATACGAAATCAGAACCATCAAATATATATAAATCTTTCTTAAATCTTTGGCAACATGAGAAAATTTTTTTTTATTCCCCGGTATTATTGTTCAGAATCGACATTATTATATTATTATATTAGTAAACTACATTTTTTTATTAATTATGTAATATAAGAAAAATTCGTTCTAAGAATCTTATTTAACAAATAAATCTGTGTATGCACTGATTATGCGAAAATATTGACTTTTTATATATCATTTTCAATTAATTAAAGAATATTGTTACTTGTTCACTATCAATTCTGCTATCATGTCAAATATTAACTAACGATATTAAGCTATAAGTTGTCTCAATCATTAGCGCTAATATCAATATAATAATATAGTTAACGATATAGATCACTTACTTAATTACATATATGTGTATGTTTATGCAATTAAATGATGTATAATGTTAATAGTTAATAGTTCATAATTAATAATTAGTTTTACTTTTAATTATTAATTAGTTATTAACTATTATTCTATCGTCTTGATAAACCTTTTCAAAGAAAGGTAAAAAGGGGGCGCCAAGTTCATGTAATTAGTAATTACATCTAACTGTTGTCTTGTCTACAAAAATAATAATATATAAAAATTGCGCCAATTGAAGCGTTATAGAATAACATGTAGATGGATCGAAAGCTGTTCCGAAACATTCATTTTTATTGCATGTAATGTAATATTCATTTTGAAATATATGAGTAATTAGAAAGAAAAAACTGTTGTTTGTTTCTTGCCAGGATCATCTTAACCGCGCGTGCGAAGTGTGTATTGCACACAGGCGGCAGGATATAAGGGGCGGCAAATTTTGCATGGACCTACAAATATAATTGAGTGATCCTTCACTCGAAGAGTGTGATACTGATGCGATAGAACTTGATACGGAAATCGAAAATGTTTCAGTTTCCTTTGAAGATGATGAGCTTTCGATGTATTGCAATTTATGTTAAAAAAATGAATTAATCACAACATTTCCAAATTTAACAGTATCTTTAAGAATTTTACAGACCCTACTTGTAATAGTAGCTGCAGGAGAAAGATCTTTTTCTAAGCTTAAACTAATAAAAAGTTATCTGAGATCTTCAGATAACTGTGACAAGAAAGACTCAATTCTTTAATTATTTAAAGTATTTAAAGTAGTAGAGAATGAAATATTTGAAAGCTTACATAAAAGATATTATTAATGAATTTGCCACTAAAAAAATCAGAAAGAATATTGATTTCAATAATTAAATTGATAAATTCGATTATGTCTGTTTCTCGCTTTTTTATTATTAGTAATAGTCCTATATATATATATATATATATATATATATATATATATATATGGTCAATTTAAAAACGCCAATTTAAAAAACGATTTTTCCTCAGCGAAAATGTCGAGGCACTGATAGTTTTCGAGTTATAAATAATTGAAAATAAAGGGTTTTCCGCAAACTAAGCCTTATGGGAATAAAATATTAATAAAGTCACATTCTTTAGTTAATTTTAGATAAAGTTTACTTTAATAGAATTTTAATTTAAGGCTTAGTTAGAAAGATACATCATGACAAAAAATTGGAAATATGCAAAAAATAATGACCTTCGACATTTCGCTGAGGAAAAATCGTTTTTAAATTCGTCAGAGAATCTACCTTTAAAATATGGAGCGGCAGTTGCGGGACACCCTGTATATATATATATATATATATATATATATATATAATACATATACAGGGTGTAACTGAAAAACGCCCACGGAGCAAACAGTGTTATTTCTGATTAAAAATCGAGTCGAAAAGTCCTGAATTTTTTTTCTATAATGCTTAATAAAGCGGTAATTATTGAATAAAGTTGCGCCAATAAGTACCGACCTTTAGCCTCCTTGTCGAAATTTTTTTTAAGAAAACGCTTTTAACGGAAAAATATAATTTTTAATGCAAAATAAAGTTTTTCGCATTATTATGATGCATAAGAATATTGTACAATAGCAGCATGACAGCGCCGTATCGGCGTAACGCTTACGATCAGATGCGCGGCTCACTGACTTGCGCTTGTCTAAGAGTCAGTGCTTATTGGAGTAACTTTACTCAATAATTACCGCTTTATTAAGCATTACAGAAAAAAATGATTCAGAACTTTTCGACTTGATTTTTAATCAGTTATACTTGATTAAAAATCGAGTCGAAAAGTTCTGAATCATTTTTTCAAGTAGGCAAATAAAATAAATAATGAAAAAGCATTTATTCAAATAGGTAAATAAAATAAATAATGAAAAAATTATAATATATCTATGTATAATTATATATATGTTTATTGACTCTACAGAAATAAGTCTTTCTTGCCTTGTCCAATTCAATAAAAGAGGAGTGGCAATTATTTGCTGACACACGAGCGGCATTAATGCTTAAGACGGTCCTGTTTCTTGCACTCCAACTATCACGCTATGACTCTTATTTGCCAATTTAAAACATAATTAATCACCTGCCGCTTGTCCATATGATCACAGGTTCTTGCTATATACATCTTATTTCTCCGTAACATAACAAGAAATATTCATAACGCAATAAAATCGTGTTATTTAATATATTATATGAATGACATATTATACGAATTATTCAATATAATATGTATTGTATACAAAATTATATGAATATATGTTTTATTAATTATAATAAGAACTAAGAACTTTGTTGATAATTTTTTTGTGAAAAATATAAAATAAAAAATAAAGTTTAAAATATTGATAAATATTGATAATATTATTTAAAATTGCTAATAAATTTAATTTTTTTGTGCAATTTCAATGCTCAACAATATATTAGTGATAATATATTACATGAATGTACTATATAGATACATTTTGTATACACAACAGATAGCTTATCGGAGAATGAAATTGAAAATAATTGCTGACACATTATGTGAATTCGATTATTTCAATGATGTGTTTGTTTAATATTTTAATTATGGTAATGCAAAGATCTAATCAAGTCCCATCTTATCACATTATAATAATAAATGTTAGTACGCTATATAACTTTCAACTCAGCATCCAATAAGTTAACATACGGAGTTGCAAAAGTTTGCAATTATGGTCGACACTATAGAAACGGCTTTAAATTCTTTTCACTCAGTCGCTCGTTTTCTTGGTTTCGGAATTTTTAAGAATAACTTGGGTTATATAAGATTTTGCTTCAGCATCTTCTATATATTAATTGTGTGGAGTGTTTATGCTTATATCTTTTGTTATCTTGTGATTCACTATACACTACGTAAGATATTTAGTGGCAGTTTGGCCATTTTGACAGTAATGCTAAATTTATTTGTGACTATAATATCTATAATCATCATCATTCGCGAACATAAGGTATATTTTTTTCTTTATAAATATTTTATTATAACTTTGGTGTGATATCTATAGAGCAACAAATGTAGATAATGTAGATAAATTTATAATATATATTTTCTTTTATATTGTTATTTTTAGAAATATTATACCTATATAAAAAATCTCAGTCTCATAGATGATACGTTAGAACAACTTGGAACACGCAAGGAATATTGTAAAATGCGAAACTCAATAAAATGGATATTAATTGTGTGGTTTATAATGATTTGTATAACTTGGGCACTTGGTGCTTATTTGACTTTCAAAAGTTTCAGGAAATAAGGGCTATACTTATACCCTTTATTCTACATTATCCTTCCCACCTCAATACCATCGTGGATATAATATTTATATTTCTTTTAAGGTTTGTGATATCTGGTTTTATATGGCAAAAATGAATATCGACAAAATTGAATATATAATTTAGCCCAATAAATTTTTAATCTTTAAATTATAAAAATATTATATTAAATATATATATATATATATATATTAAATTATATATATTAAATATATATATATTAAATTATTTTATATTTATATGCCATATAAATTTTTGCAAAATCAGTGCTTATTTAACTTATTTAAAGAAATATAACAAGTATTTATTTTTTACAAAACACACACACACACACACACACACACAATTCTTTAATCTGATAGGTTAATCCAAAAACTAATGACACACTATTATTTCTCTAATATAAAATCCTAAATGAAATTAAACAATTCAATATGCGTTTCATTTTAGCATTTTTCTCCTCTTTTTTAAATTACAGGATTATCGATACAAGATTGGATAAAATTAATAACTATATTGAACAATTATCAAAGATTAAAGAGTATGGATTAAGATGCACTTGGAAAAAATCTCGTTTCTATATCCAAAATACCGAAAATCATGAACATGCATTGTGGATTGCAATGTAAATTTATATATATATATATATATATATATATATATATATATGATCGTGTGTGTGTGTGTGTGTGTGTGTGTGTGTGTGTGTGTGTGTGTGTGTAAATTCATATATGTCTTAAGATAAAAAATCGTCAAAATTAAAAGGCTATTTTAACACAAAAAGACTATTTATTAATCTCAAAATGTATAACTATATTCCACCTTATTGCAATTTTATTCACATAATATTTCTACATTAACAATTTGTATCTATCTACAAACAATTTGTAATTTTATAAATCTATATAATTGTAAAATTACAAATTTACATAATGTAAATATAAATATTAATTTTGATTTGTTTTATGACAAAAAATTTATTTTAATATAAATTGTAATCGTATAATATTAAGTCATATCTTTGGTTATACTTTTCAATTTAAATAAAAATGAAATTTACACGTATGTAGTCCTTAATAGAAATAGATCAGTGATTATATATTTCAGTGTGTGTATGTGTATGTGTTTTAATGTATATAATAAATATAAATATATTTACTTATTATTATATAATGTGTTCCTAGACATCTTTATTTGGAGCTTTGCCGAATAGCTCGCAATATAAATGCTTTTTTTGGAATACAATTAACCATGCAGATGACTTGCTATTTCGTTTCTTTAACTGGGACATTTTATTTTCAATATCATGCGATATTATATTCCAAAGCAAGAAACGAAGGAATTAAACTAATAATGTTAATTTATGTTAACTTATGGTGTAGCATATACTTAATAAAATTAGTAATATTGAATTATATTTGCGAAAGCATTGGCACCAAGGTGAGCTTCTAAGTAATTTTTAGATAGATTGTAAAAAGAAAATATTTTTATCATAATTACTGAAAACCTGTTATAATATTCTATCTTCTTATGATAGATATTAAAACTATTTTAGTAAAGTACTTAAATTAAAAGCATAAAAAGAAAAATAAATATTTTTTCAATTTTTTTAAACCTAGGAATTATTTTTATAACAATTGTAAATTTATTCAAAAATGTACAATTTTCAAAATTCACATAATTAATATGAATAAAGATACAATTATCACAATCATAAAATTAACTTTATATTATTTCAGGCAGAGAAAACCAAGGACATGATTCATAAATTGACAGAATTTCATTATTTTGACCGGATACGCAAAGATGTAAGATAAATATTCTAGCATAAAATCTTTCATTTTTAAATAATCTTTTTATTTAAGAATACTTTTGCTAACATTAATGTGTTACATGTGCAGATTTGTCAATTTATTTTGCAAATATCACTTCAACCATTAAAGTTCAACGGAATGGGCTTCTTTTATTTTGGCTACAAATTTATTTATAAGGTTAGTTTTTTTATTATTCATATCTATATAAGCATAATACAAATTAAAAAAAACTTTAGTTTGATTTATATAAAAAAATATAAAATGATGATAATTATATTTGATATTTTGATGATTTTCAGTTCATCATAGGAAGTATTGGTATTTTAATTTTTATGGTACAAATGGAAACTTCCCCTTTATTGCAAATTTTAATTTAATCTAAAATAATGCGACATCTAAAATAATACGACATGTATTAAATAAAAAAAAATATATAATTCTGAAGAACTCTATATATGTAATATCTCTTGATATTTATGTTTTAATTATTAAAAAATTGGTTAACGATTATTAGTAATTATATAGACCTTATATAATATTATCACATTAATATGCATATTTATTGATTTTATTTTGTTAATTTGGTATTTTATATTATTTGGTACCTATGTATATATTTGTCTTAAATAATTTTTTTAACATTTGTTAATAACATTTTTATTAATTATTCATATAATACAAAAAGCATTAATTTTTGAATTTTATTTAAAATAATAAATCCTATTAATAAATAATTAATAAGTAATGAATAACTGATTATGAAGACATCAAATTTTCCATATTGTTTCCTATTCATTAAAAAATATTAATGCTTGTATTTCATTTATCTCATTTATCACATTTTTACTGACAAGTCAAATATTGACTCACAAATCAAATATTGACTTATCTTAAGCTAAAAAGTGTTTATCATTGGTGTTAATATTTTTCAAAGATATCGATCAACTATTTCATTATATGTACATGTACATTGATAATATAATAATAGTATGTGCATTAATATTTCGATTCAATATAAAATATATTGAATCTAATATTTCTATTCAATCTTTTTATGCATTAGAGTATTTTTTTTATTTTTTACTTTTATACGGTCTGCAACAGTTCTCCATTTTTCCTTGCCTTCGGATTCTGAGATATAATCTCTTTTAAGAGATCATCTCCACTCAAGATTCGTTCAGATTTTATTGTGGTGGCCCTAACGCTGATATTAATTATGAGTCTTTTTCATTCAGAAATAACGTCATATCTTATCTAGCGTTACGGTAAACGTGCATGCGCAGTTTCTTTCGAGCCAATAACGTAATTTTAGCGTTTATCGTATTTCAAAAACGCTATTGCAAAAACTCTCTAACTGTTAGCAATCAACAGATTAATAAGGCTTTGTATATGAAAACACAAATTTAAATTTTTTGCGAGCAATAAAAGCCAGATGCGGATGATTATACGTCTCTTTCAAAATTAAAAAATTAAACAAAAAATTGGCTTAAATAATAATTAAAAAATTAATTAGAAATGACAAGTAAATGCCAGTAAGGCGTGGTAATTAGAACGCAAGGAAGAGAAAAAAATTTTCCTTTTTCTTTAAATTATTAATACATATATTTCAAATTTTATTTGATCGTTACAATATATGCATTAAACATGAATGCCTTACTTGCTTTTATTTACGAATTTTTAATTAATTTTTTAACATAAAATTCATTTCAATTTATTCTTTCGTTTGCTGAAAGACAAGCTCTTTTTTTTCGTCGTCAACGTTTCTCTCCAAGGAAAAAAGAAAAATATTAAAATCAAATTGAGATTTGTACATTTACTATAAGATCAAGAAAATTTGTTTTATTGTTCAAAATTCCAAAAAACATATATCTAACACCGATCCCACGAGGTTTGTCACATGTAGATTGTGCATGCATTACGCTTGAGCGGATATAAGCATTTATCAATATGTACATACAGATCAATTTTCGAGAGAACGCATTACCTGCCTCATATAATATTGCAATATATTAATATTTAAATTATTTTTTGATGATTTCTTTGATTCCGTTTTAAACTACAAAGTTGAAAACGAAGCGAAAACAACAATATAAATATAACGATGACATATAACTTTGTTGAGATCAAAAATAATAGACTTTCCCCAATAGACTTTCCCCAATAGACTTCAAACAGTAAACGCCTTTAATTTCTTCAAGATCGTCAACACTAACGGATGATATCTTGAACTATCCAGATCAGAAAACATCAAATAATAAAAGAGTTCACAGTCTGAATTTCATCTCGTAAGTAAAATAACAAATCGATTATGTAAATAGATTAAAATTTGAAAGTTCTTTCTAATATATATTGCTTCTTTATTTATTATGTATTATTATTATCTATTTTATTATTTTATTATTATGTCTTTCCTACTTTTGCCTTCATCATCGTTATAATATACTAAGATCTTTAACTCATACAAAATATAAAAGCAAGATTATAGTTCGTATTACATTATTCTTCTTCTAAAAATATTTTAGATATTATTTAATATTTGTGCAGATATTTGAAAGGAGACTTGACATGGCTATATTGAAATTATCAATAAATCTTAGGCTAATATTTATTGCTACAGCAATTCTTTCTGCTAACGATTCAAGCACTGATTCGATTTCTGTTGACGAAGATTCAAACAATGATTCGGCGATTAATTATCGTTTACCAGACAATGTAGTTCCAGTACATTATAATATTAAGCTAATACCATATATTGAGGCAAATAATTTTAACTTTGAAGGAGAATCTAGTGTTGATTTCATAATTCGTTATGCAACGCAAAATTTGAGTTTACACGTATTTGAATTAACAATAGATAAAGCAGTGACAATATTGTTTGATGACAATGCTACTGTCTATACACCGGCAACGTATAATTATGATGATATAACACAAATCTTAGTTCTTAATTTTAATAATAAACTATTACCTGGAAATTATATTTTGAAACTGCGATTTGTTGGTTTTCTACGTAACGACTTGAAAGGCTTTTTCATATTATCTTATATCGAGGAAGGAAATGATATGTAAGTAAATATTAATACCTGAAACTTCTTTCTAATATTATATGTAATGTTTCTTTAAGATCGCTTATTATTATTATTTATTTGCTACTTTTATTATCATCATATATGTATGTAATATGCATCATATAAAATATAAAACTTAATGTGAAATTGCTTAATATCGTAATATGATAATTGCGTATATGTATACAATATTTGAAATACTTATCTACCTAATATTATGCATTCCTGTTGTGTATAATGTAATAATAAAAAAATGTTTTCATATTTTATATTTTTTGTAAAATTTCGGAGTAAAATTTCACCTTAAATTTTTTTTTAATTGTAAATTGAATCATGAATCACATTTACGCACTTATTTAAACACTTCACTCATTCATGATAATAGAAAATTCATGATAATTAAAAGCATATCATTGAAATGTGGTAGGTGGTCGGTTGCAACGCATTTCGAGCCGATTTATGCGCGACGAACGTTCCCATGTTGGGACGAGCCGGCATTAAAAGCTACTTTCGATATCTCGATAAAACATCCTCGAAATTACACGGCTTTATCAAATATGCCAATACGGGAACAATCGGACGATGGTAACAAAGACGGCATGATATGGACGCACTTTTTTTTCCCCCCCCCCCCTTCCCTTCCCCGTTGTTTGTTGTGGCCCCCCCTTTCCTTTTTCCTTTTGATTTTAATATTAATATTTGGGGCCGAACAAAATTGGGGCAACCACAACAAAAAATATAAAAAAGAAATAAAACAAAAAACAAATTATAAAAAAAAAAATAAAAAAAACCCCAAAAGATTCCAAAAATGGATCTCGTAGCACTCCCACAATTCATAAATAGTAGTATCAATTGGGGACTTATTATTTTTGGGTAATATATACAATTTAAAAAAAATATCAATAACACGCATTAAATACCTAGCAAATATGATGACAAAAATGTTTTAATGACGAATTAATGACCTATTATACGTTATTAAAATGTTATTAAGATATCTTTAGATGTCATCATGTTTGCTGGGGGTATCTTGTGTCACATAAATTGAAAATATTTTTTAACTTTTATCAAATTATTCTGCTTAATTAATTCTGCTTAATATTGAATATTATAACTATTTTCTTTGCAAAAGAATTACTTATTTTACTGGAAATTATAATTTTTATTTCTTGTTTTTTTTAAATAATAAAATTATTTTGTAAAAAGAGTAACCTTAAAAATTTTTTAAAAATTTTATTTAAGTAATTTAGAGTAATTTATAAAGATTGAACTCAAAATTAAAGTAATTTAGAATAATTTATAAAGATTGAACTCAAAATTAAATTTTTTTCTATTAAATAATTTTATAAAAGAATATATGCATGCACGCGTACGCGCACATCACACATATACAACACACACACACACAAATTCTTTACTTTATACAATTATATATATATATATAAATCTCCACATTTATATATAATTATTTAAAGTAAAATGTTTTATATTAGATTACATAATTTTAAAGTATATATTGAAATGAACTGCATTTAATATATAATAATTTTTAGTGAAACAAACCTTGCATATGATGAAAGTTCCAATACAATATCTACTAAACGAGATGTAGCGGTGACAACAGTACACGGAATTGCACATCAATGGTTTAGTAATGTAGTCACTCCATTATGGTGGTCTCATGTATGGTTAAGTAAGGGATTTGCGACTTTCTTCGAAATATATATTCTCAATCAGGTAGGTTCATTGCAAGTTTTGTTTACATATAAATGAACATTTTCGAAAAATATTTCTATTAAATTTAAATATAATATAATACAGTTGAATCATTCATAACTTTCTATATAAAAAAAATAATGTATCGCTAATAAAATTATAAGATCGCTTTTTTAAATTGTGATTACTTAAGAATTTAAACAGATTTCTTTAAAAACGTTAATATATCACAGTAATATTATTATATATCACAGTAACTAATACTCCATTACTAATTTATAATATTAAATTTTTTAAATTTTAATCAAATTTTAATTAATTGAAATTAAAACTTATGCATATTTCAGATTTTCGAGGATTGGCGAAGAATGGAATACTTTGTTGTTAATATTCAGCAAAAAATTCTTCACGAAGATATTAATATGAAAATAAACCCAATTACATTAGAAGTCAATAGACCCAAAGAAATTGAATCAGTCTTCTTTCACTCCAGTTATAACAAAGGTAAAAGTAAAGTAAATAAGTAAATAAAGTAAATAAGTCATCCTCCAGTTTCTCAACATAAATAATCTAAAGTAAAAGAGGAAACAATGAAATAAATTTTTCAAATAAAAATGTTAAAATGTACTTTTTATCATAATGATCAATCTCTTTTATTAGCTATGCTCACTTTATGGATAATAATATATTTTATTATATATCAGTTTTTATGTTTATTTATTATTATTGTAGCACCCGCTATACTGCGCATGTTACAACATATAATTACCGACGAGATATTTCGAGATGGTCTTATTAAATATTTACATACGCAGTACGTAATATATTTATATTTTTATCTAAACGTTTGAAGTATTCAGTGTAATAATAATTCAACTTAAAAGATAAAAAGTTTAAACTGATGTTACCGTTAAATTGCTATAATAAATCTATCAACAAGTAAAACACTATACAAATGAAACTATTTTTTACATTTCTAAATGAATAATTTTTTACATTTTTCAACGAACTGTTTTTACATTTTTCAATAAACAATTTAATCATTATCAGAAAATTAAAAATTTTAAATACGATAACTTTTAAAATGTATTATAAAATATATGATAAATGTACGATGTATTTTAAAATATATATAATATATTTATATATATAAAATATATATAAAAATTAATGAATCGAAGCATTACAGATAATTTCTGAGAATTTTACAAAATTTTATTCTAATCTTTTTTTAGAGTAAAAAATGAATCATTATTACATTTTAAGCTTCAATATAAGATTATTTATTTATACTTGTATGACTTTTTTATTACATTATAATTCTCTTAACAAATATATCTTCTGTCTTTTACAATTTAGTCAGTTCAATTCAGCTACTTCCGACAATTTATGGAACGCTTTGCAAGTAGTGCTAGATAAATCAGGTGTTCCACATAATACCTATAGATTGAAAGAAGTAATGGATACTTGGATAAAACAATCGGATTTTCCTGTAGTATATGTAACCCGAAATAACGACACTAATGAGATAATATTAACGCAAGAACATTTCTTTTCCAAAAATAAAAATAAGAACGTTATTAATAATAAATGGTGGATACCTTTGACTTTTGCCACGCAAACAAATCCCGATTTTTCTAATACTTTACCTACTCATTGGCTAAAACCACAAGATCAAAATATAACGATTGATGGAATTGATCCAAATGATTGGATTATTGTCAATTTACAACAAATAGGTGAATATCTTTAATATATTCAATATTAATTTAATTTAAATTTTAAAGATATTTTTACAAATAATTTTAAAGGTATTTTTACAGGTATTTTTTATTTATAAAGACCAATAATTCATTTTATTAATTTTATAATTAATAATTTATCAATTAACATTATACATTTTTTATTTCTATTTATTTTCTATATACTCTTTATAATATTTTTGTTTATAAGTATATAATATAAATTTTCAACACGTATATACAAATGTAAGAAATACTAAAATAAGAGAAAAATATCATATATATATATATATATATATATATATATATACATATAAATTTAATTTATTAAAAAATATAAATTAAATTAAATTAACTTTTTAATAAATTATTTAATAAATTTTAACGTAATGTAATTTGTAATATATTATTTAATTTTGTAATAGGATACTATCGTGTTAATTACGATTCTTCAAATTGGCAGAAAATTGTGGATTATCTCAATTCTGGCAATTATATGAAAATCCACGTTCTCAATCGTGCTCAAATTATCGATGATGCCTATCATTTTATGATGTTAAACAAACATGATATCATGATGTTTCTAAATATTATTAGCTATCTATCACAGGAAACAGATTTTATACCATGGTATTCTATGTTAAAAGTATTAAAAGATACAGAAGATATTTACAAAATTCCAGAAAATGAACTTCTCAAAGTAAGTAGTATATAATTACTTAAAATTATTAATATAATTATACACTTAAGATGACACAAATGTTCATATCAACTATAAACTAATAAATATTAAAATTAATAGTATTTTATGATTTTTTTTAGTCATATATAATTAAAATTTTGGATGGACTTATTAAGAATGTAGGATACGAAGAAGATCCTGGCGAGGATGATCTTACGAAACTTATAAGAATCGAAGCTTTAAAATGGGCATGTACTTTGGGTCATTCCGAATGCAAGAGAATGGCCACTGTTAAACTGAATAAATTTTTAGCAGATCCTAAAACATATAAGTAATTTATAGGAATATACATATAACATATAACATAAAATACTTAATAAATTATTAGAATTTTAGACACATATTTACACTCATATATATATATATATATATATATATATATATATGTGTGTGTGTGTGTGTGTGTGTGTGTGTGTGTGTGTGTGTGTGTGTGTGTGTGTATGTGTGTGTAATTATACACACGCGTTGATTTTTTTATTATATGTTATAGAATTTCGCCAAATTTAAAAGAATGGACATATTGTAATGGCTTGATGGAAGCAAGCGCTTCTACTTGGAATAAGTTATTCTATATATATGTAAATAAATCAGACAAAGACATTTTGATGTATTTGATTTGCTCTGAAAATCCTAATATTATAATTAATTTCTTGGACATATATTATATATCAAGAAATTTAATAATTTCACATTTTGATTACAATGTAATTTATTTTGCTATTGTCAAGAAACACGCTAATAATAATGTAGTAATCGACTATATATTAACAAATTTAGAAAAAATAATTGCAAGGTATTTTAATTGTATTTTATTAATTGCAAACACACATCGGTTTTTGTATTTATTCATTATAAATCTTTTAATTTTTTGCAGAAATTACAGTGTATATATAACATTAAATATTAATTTAATAATGTTATTAAATGATATAATTGACAATGTGTATTCTAAAGAAAAACTTGTCAAGGTAAATTTTATTATTTTACATTTTACATCTTTATTTACTTATATTTAAATTTATTTATCTCTATTTTTATCGAAAATTATAGATTATAAATTTCTTCGAATACGATTGTTATTAAAATTTTATAATTTAAATGATTTAAAAAAGTATTTTTAATTTTGTTAAATATATACAATTAATATTTTCAAAGATTTAATAAAATGATATAAATAAAAGGGAATTTATTTCAAACAATAATAATAATTATATATTTTTCTATGTTTTAATTTCAGATAAGCGAATTTATAAGAAATAAATTTGAAGAGAAAGTATTCAAAGATGTTCAAGACAATATAATAAAACGCAAGAAACTTTTGGACACATTTGCCTCATTTCAACCACCTAATATAAAAGAGAAATTAAAATTATAAAATAGTTATATTTAACTATAACAATTGCAAAACGGATACATACAGAGTGATTCTGAACAAACCTTTGTCTTTAAAATATCAAATTTTTGAATAAATTCTAAGACGATTTTTTCTCTTGCAAAATTTTGCCTGGAGTTTAGTTTTTAAACTATAAAGGTATGTGAGAATGTGCACGCGCACACACACACACACACATACACACTCACTGATTGCTACACTCATCGCGTATAGGCGTATAGCAATCAGCTGATCGCGGCGAGCGCTGATGTGTTCAAAATCACCCTGTATATATTTATTTATTTGTGATATTAATTATAAAACTTAGCAGAAATTTTCTCGTTATTTTAATTAAGAATAAATTATAAGATATTATTTTATATTCCTTATATTAATATCTCTCTAATCTTATTCTTCATAATTTTACTTTTTTTGTCTTTTATTCAGATAATTATGTTTTATATTACACATACAATATAGATCTGATTGCATATAATAAAATTATAATAACTTGAATTATAATATATATATAAATTGTTCAAACGATATATTCAACTGTAATAAGAAATAAACATTTTTTACGTAATTCGACGTAACATATGCTGTATCATTTTCTTAATGAACACAACAATAATAGCTATTAGAATTTTATATGCGAAATAAAAAATTAATTTATATGAATGAGTAAGATATAATATTAATCGATATCATTTATTCCAAGTTTGTGCAAGTTAATGTACAGAATTCTATAAATATATTTTTGTTGATCTCTTATATATATGTATAATAAATCATAAAATTACTAATTCATGGGTATGTGGTCTTAATTTATTTTTAGCTTTCAACCTTGTAAATCTTGTGTAGCCTTTTATATTTATTAAACAACTAATATACGGAGCCTTTCATTAATTACTTAAACCTTGATTTGATTGTTTCGCTTTTCCAAAGTCAAATTCTATAATAATTCTAGAATATAATTCTAGAATATAATTTTTATTTTTGCACTTCAAAAAATTGACTAGACCCATACATCACTATTGTTGTTACATTGCAGCAATATTGCAGCAGCATTGCAATGTTTGCGCTGCTGAAGAGATTAAATAAATAAATAAGAAATGATGAGAGGAAAAAAAGAACATACATATAAGTAAATAAATAGTAATGTTGAAAAAGAAAACTAATATTTTTATATAATAAATTATTATATTGATATTAAATTATTTATATTTGTATTTATATTATTATATGTATTATATTTGTACTCACATATTATTATGTATATTTGTATTTGTGATTTATATTTAATTTGTATTAATATTTTATTTAATTTATTTATATTAAGTTATTATTTTAACATTTACATTCACATATTATTCTGTATAATATTTGTGTATGCACTCACATATTATTATATATTTGTATGTATATTTGTATGTGATTTATATTTAATTTCTATTAATATTTTATTTAATTTATTATATTATATTAAATTATATTAAATTATTATTTTAACATTTACATTCACATTTATTATTATGTATATTTATTATTATGTATATTATGTATATTAATTTATTATTATGTATATTTGTATGTGATTTATATTTAATTTGTATTAATATAATTAATTTGTATTAATATATTTTATTTTATTTATTTATATTAAATTATTATTTTAACATTTTACACAGAAAAAGAGAGAGAGAGAGAGAGAGAGAGAGAGAGAGAGAGAGAGAGAGAGAGACGTAATAATTTTCTTTCTCTGCATTTCTATTTTTAATTGTACTTTAACTATATTTTCTGAGTGTTAATGTACAACGGATTTTTTAAATTATTCAGATATAGGATTATCCTTAAATAATACCTCGTCGGTACCAACTGTCAATAATCGCTGTGCGATCGTTGGTAAAGCAGATTACGTTCTAGCGCCTAAATTTTTTGAAAAAGAACAAAACAACCACGCTTGTAATTGCGCCGATTTTGCCGAAACTACACGTTTGTTGGCGAGCCTGTTTCAGACTATCGCGCCGCCATTTTCTGTTAACAATTAGCTACAGAGTTCTACGCTTTACATTCCGGAGGCTGCATCAAGAGCATAAGACATGTCCTCTGCAAGCGGTGACGAAGCCGAACTCGCGCTGGTCGAACCAGGTAAGAAAGGAATCCCGTCGATCAGTCCGATCGATTGCCAGGCCGTTGCCGAGGCAATCGTTCGTACGCAAAGACGTGCGCTCGGCGTGAATGCCCAGCCCACGAGACCGCCATTTCGAAGTGGCGTCTTGTGTGCAGAGCGATACAAATATATTTCGTTTACATTTTCAGTGAGACGCACGAGATCTGGTCGAGCTCGGAAGACGACGGTGGTGGCTAAAAAATCGCCAGTGAAGAAGCTACTCGCGAGAGCAACGCGCTCTCCCAGGAAGATTCACGAAATCGAGGAGCCTGAGGTAAAAACCTCGCAAATTCTCGCAACCGGTTGCATCGATTAGCATTATTACTTGTTTACTTAAGTTTTCTTATTTTTTTAATTGAACTAAGCCTAACACGCTGGTTCGACTTTATTTTCTTTTCTTTTATATTTTTATATTTTATATTTTCTTTAGTTATATTTAGAATTATTATTATATCGAGAAGAAAAAGACATTTGTGAGTCAAATCGGTCAAAAGAGATTTTTAATGCAGTCTTAATATTAATTTGCTTGTAATTGCAGGAAGAAGTACCTGCTATGGAAGAAAGCATAATAGAAAATATGTCTGAGAATGGAGTTCAACGGTTATCGGATATTATGGTTGAACAACGCAGCGAAGAAGATACACCCATGTTGCACTTGGAATTGGAAGATTCCGAAGATACTAATATACATGAGATGAACATAGGTCAAAGCGAAGAGATTGAGCAAGATGTAGAAGACATGGTACATAATATACAAAATTTTTGTTCAATTGCAAGATTGAGATTTTATTTTCCCTCATTTTTGTTAATTTTTTATTTGAAGAATGAGAATCTTTTATCTTTTATATATATATATATATATATATATATATATATATATTTAAAAATATTATATATATATTATATTTATATAATTATATATTTTTATTATATTGTATTACGCTATCAATTTATATATATATAAATTGATAGCGTAATACAATATAATAATATAATATTTTTAAATATTATAAGTAAATGCTAAAATTATTGATTTGCCACGCAGGATCATTCTAACATAAGATCAGAGGGCATAATTATAGAGGATAGTAGTATGGACAAAGTGGAAATGCTAACTGAAGACATTGAAATGGAGAGTCAAGACATCGATAATAACGATTCAAATCAACAACGTGTACTATTTGATTTTCAAAAAGCTATCAATGAAGTTAAAGAAGCCATTAATGGCAATACAATGACAATCCTAGAGACAGAAGAGGTAGATTCAGAGGTATTCACAGATACTGCTAGAATTCAAGTTATGGAAGTTGAGGATTCAAAACAAGAAATATCAGAAGATGTAGATACTGTTATGAACAAGGTAGAACCTGATATGGAAATATCGCAAAGTGATTCTCTTCCACGCATAGAAATAACCGAAGCTATTGAGGATGATGCAGATGATGATGCGAAGAAAACAGAACCTGATATGGAAGCAGTATCAGAGGATGAATTACCAAATGAATCCACAGCAAAGGTAAAATTTATATTATACATTTCAGATATAAATATATGCAATTAACTTTTTTCTTACATTTTTTATAATAAATGCACAGGAGCCTGAAACCGAAGCAGTTTCTGATGAAGAATTGCCAGTTGCTGCCCCAGCAGACTTGGGTGAAACCGAATCTGTATCCGAAGACGAATTACCACCGGACAGCGATAAAAAGAAAAAAGGAGGGACAAAATTGAACAAAACGTCTGAAAAGAAAATCAAAACAGAAAGCGGAAGTAAGTATTATTTCTGTGACTTCATAAATTTTTATAGTTTAAAATTGATATTTCTTGAGGATTACACATTTCTTGTATTCTTTTAGCTAAACGTAAATTGAACGCAGAAGGAGAATATGATCCAAGTTCCCCAACATCTGAAAATAATGATGAGGCACCTGCAAAGAAGGTTGCTTTATCAAACGAAGCAGATGCAGGAGATAAACAAGAAATCAAACCAGCATCACCGAAAAAGAAAACACTGCCCGAACTAGAAAAGTATTGGAAAGCTGTTAATGAAGATCCGTCTGACTTCACAGGATGGACATATCTTTTACAATATGTTGATCAAGAGGTAAATAAAAACTCGTGGAAATTTTACTTTACTTAAATTCAGTTTTTATGTCAATTACTCTTAATATTCGATTTCGATTAGAAAGTAGTACAAGTATAATCACAAATTTTACTTTACTAAAATTCAGTTTTTATGTCAATTACTTTTAATATTCGATTTCGATTAGAAAGTAGTACAAGTGTAATTACAAATTTTACTTTACTAAAATTCAGTTTTTATGTCAATTACTCTTAATATTCGATTTCGATTAGAAAGTAATAAAAGTAATAAAAGTGTAATCACAAAAATAATATCAAAAATAATATCATCATGATATATAAATTTATTAGAAGAACTACTATTTAAATAATTTTTTTTATGGCAGAATGATGCAGAGGCTGCGCGCGAAGCTTATACTAAATTTTTGGAGCGTTACCCATATTGCTATGGTTACTGGAGAAAGTTTGCCGATTACGAGAAGAAGAAGGGCAACCCCGAAAATGTCCAAATGGTGAGTACAATTATATATTACATTCATTAGGTTATTTCTCACACATATGATATCATTATAATATTAATCTATAATGAAAATAGCTCGAGTTAGGAAGACGCGTGGGCAGTGTGCACGCACATAAATATGGTTTTCCCTTCCAACAGCATAGCACGTCTTGCGGCACCTATTCGACTCTCTTCGTTTATCATATAGTTATTTATTTACTTATTATTCTGCGATACTTACAAAAAAATGCTATATTACATATTTTACTATCTTACCGATATATATCAATTATGATACATATGTCGAGCGAGATGATGAGCTAGTTGTTTCCAATTTATTTTGCGAAGCGTCTCTTGATTAAAAAAAAGAAATATTGTGTTATATTTACTGTAAGCATTTGTACACATAGCTTACTACAGAAAGTATTGTAAAACTTAAGCATAAGATATATGCGCTATTCTTACTTTATGTAAGTAAGATATGTCGGGTTGGGGGTTAAATCAAAGTCAGAGACAAAGACTTAGGACACGTGCACGTGCCAGAGAGGAAACAAGAGAATGTGGCGGAAGACACAGTGGCGCCCAGATCGGAACACCCCCTGACTTTTAAGGTGAATGCACAATGCTCTGAAATCTCTGTGTTAATTAAATCTTTTTATTTACAGTACGCGTACGATATGTGAGTACACGTTGCTAAAAAGAAAAAAAAACCATAATGCTTAACGAAAGCTAAAAGCAAAATAGGTATAAGATTTACCCGCCGATAAGTCCAACCCAGTTGTAAGCTGTTCTAAAATACGATCCGATAATCCATTACCACAGGTATTCGATCAAGGTTTGAAAGCTATTTCGCTAAGT
Source organism: Camponotus fellah (assembly GCA_030586385.1). Taxonomy (NCBI): domain Eukaryota; kingdom Metazoa; phylum Arthropoda; class Insecta; order Hymenoptera; family Formicidae; genus Camponotus; species Camponotus fellah. Next base: position 19,539 of record JAPIVC010000288.1, on the reverse strand, counting down.
GTCGACCTATGGCTTCATTACATCAACCACTGTAAAACCGTCTATGAGAAGGATGAAGAAAAGCTTCGGGAGCAGTATGAGAGAGCTATACAAGCTTGTGGGCTTGAATTCAGGTAATAAGCTTTAAACATTTCTTCTAAACTTGCATTTAAAAATATAATTTAAATATAAATATTAAATTTAAATTAAATATTTATTTTTATTAATCATTATGATTTTATCAAAAGTAGTTAAATTATCATTCTATTATTTTAATTAATTGTTTATTTTAATTAACAAGTGAACAGAATTTTAATAAACGGTTAGCAGGAAATAATCGAGTAACGTAATATTTTTATGTAAAACAGATCTGATCGTCTTTGGGAGAGCTATATAAAATGGGAATTGGAAGGGAAACGTTTGAGCAGAGTAACAGCACTGTATGATCGTTTATTGTCGACACCGACCCTTGGCTACATCTCCCATTTCGAGGCATTCCAGGAATTCGTATCGTCCAATTTGCCGAATCGTATCTTAAGTGTTGACGATTTTCTTGCACTGCGTGCTGAAGTGAAGGCTCTTCTCAAGTCGGATGACACTACGGCAACATCCGCTGCTGATGATGCACCACCCGGTGAGGAGCCGCCGCCCCACGAAGTACCGCCTACCGACGAGGAAACACGAGCCATCCGTGAGAAGATCATTAGCAGCAGACGCAAAATGCACAAGGCGAACGTGAATGCAGTGGCGGCAAGATGGTCCTATGAGGAAGGGGTGCGTATCACATATTCAATTGCAATTATACATATTCATAAAAAGTAAAAGTAATAGATATATAAATTAGGCTTTTCAATGTTATGGCACTGAAATGTTTCACATTGCTGTAAATGAATAAAACTCATTTCAATCCCTCTCACTGAAGTTCTAGAATTACCTATTCACGCAGTAAATGTGGATCCATTGTAATACAAAAGTCAATCTTTTACAAAGTTTTGCATAGTAAGTAAAAAAAAAATATATTCCAAATTTAAAAAAATTCAAATAAATTGATATCGCATTGAACAAGTAAAATTGGAATTAATTTATAAAATGTATATGATTTAAAATCGCATGGTTTGTATGATTAACAGATAAAGAGACCATATTTCCATGTAAAACCATTAGAACGATGCCAGTTGAAAAACTGGAAGGAATATCTCGATTTCGAAATTGAACAAAAGGATCAAAATCGAATAATTATTTTATTCGAGAGATGTCTTATAGCTTGTGCACTTTACGACGAGTTTTGGATGCGAGTAAGTAAATATGTCATATCATTATGTGTGTGTGTGTGTGTGTGTGTGTGTGTGTATTGGTTATATAGCTGCAATATTGTAAGAAAAAATATATATGTATTTTTTTTCTTTGTACAGTTTGTGCGCTACTTGGAATCATTGAAAGGTGATAATACAGAAAAAATTCGAGACGTATATTCGAGAGCGTGTATGGTGCATCATCCCAAGAAACCGAATTTGCATTTGCAGTGGGCGATCTTTGAAGAAGGTCAGGATAACTTCGAAAAAGCTGCCACTATATTAGAGAATATTGATAATGCATTACCAAATATGCTACAAGTGGCATATCGACGAATAAACTTGGAGCGTCGTCGCGCAGATTTGGAGAAAGCGTGTACATTATATGAGAATTACATTAGCAATAGTAAGAATCGGACAATCGCTAATAATATTGCCGTGAAATACGCGCGATTTCTATGTAAAGTTAAGAATGATGTTGACAAGGCGATTAAAGTATTAATGAAGGTACGTTTAAGTATAAAATTACTTTTTCTATCTATTATCTACACAGCCTATACCAACAGAAGTCTGGATTTAGTGATTAATATATGACTGTCGCATTATTTATAGGCCACAGATAAAGACAAAGATAATCCTAGACTATACCTGCAGTTAATAGATCTGGCAATGCAGCGAACGCCAGTCGACACCTTAGAAATAGTAGGTTACATGGACATGTTTATAGAAAGAGAACACGCGGATCTCGAACAAAGAGTACTTTTCGCACAACGTAAAGTTGAATTTTTAGAGGATTTTAGTCCCGATATTCGGCAAGTGTTGAAAGCTCATGAACAATTTCAGAAATGCATCAAACAAGCGAAAGAAAGAAAGAAGACGAAAGGAGACGACAATAAAACGTAAGTGTATTTGTTAAAATAAAAATATTATCTTATAAATTAATTTTAAGCAACTTTTATCAAATAATATAATAAAGTGATTCATCTGAAACATAAATATTACTATTATAAATATAATTAATATATTATTCCTGTTTAATTGAAACTCCTTGATTAAAAATAATATATATATATACTTTTATATTTGCAAAATTTAAAAATATATTAAAATTACGTTTTTAATAAAGAATGATCTAATGTTTGTGTTATAGCGATTCTTCGCCTCCAAAGAAAGTAAAAACCGATCAGTCAAATGTGCCACCTTCTCCGTCCGTGGGTTCACAATCTTCGTACCAGTACAGCAGCAGTCCGAGTGGGCCCTATCAGTCGCAACAACAATTTCAAGGTGGACAATATAGTGGTCAAGGTGGTTATCAGCAAGGTTACCAACAGTATCCACCTCCATCGGATCCTAATTATGCTAATTATCAAAATTGGCAGTACGGTCAAGGCGGGCCACAAGCTTATGGACCTTACAATCAGTGGGGATCTTACAATTATTATTAATATACTGTATAATCCCTTAAGACTTTTCAAACTTATTGTTAACTATGTGTCTGTACATTCTTTAGTATTTTATTTTTGCGATATTTAGAAATCATCAGAAAAATTATTAATTACATTTAAAAATACCTCGGCATCCTAACATAATGAAAACTTGTATATCAATCTCTTTCTGTATCAATATTTGACGTATTGCATGAATATCTATCATGTATATTGAATAAACTGTACACCTGTTAGCAGAATTTTACTCCTGGTGTGTTATTTGTATTTTTTATACTTCAAATGATAATTATTGAAGTTTAATAACTGTTTTAGTTTTTACATTAATTTAAATTATAAACGAAGAATTAAAATACATGTCATATTACGGAAAAATATAATTTAATAAAAAAAGAATTAAGTTTTGACTGAAAAGACAAGAGTAGAACTGCTACTGGTATGTACAGATTTTAGGATATATATATGTGTTTACTTTAGAACATTACAGTTTCACAATGCTGATTACTGAATGTGAAGATGAATTTAATAGATTATGTTCGAAACTCCTAATAAATTATAATCCTGTAATAATTGTTGCATAACACACAAAGTTTAATAATATCTTACAATGTATTGCAACATATTGGTTATACTATAAATGATAGTGAATCAAATTTCTACAAAACATTGATTTTGTTACTTTTTGCTAAAATGCCATAATTGTTACAGATCTTAATCTTTTCTATTTTTTCGCGTACAAAATTTTGATATTACTTTGCTACTTATTCCTATTATCAAAGTCCTATTATCGAGTTTTATTAATTAATACAGGATATTGAAAGTAATCTATTATGAAAAATATATTCTTCATAATAGATTACTTTCAATGATTTTTCAATAAATAAAAATTTTGTTACTTATAATGCATATAATGCATATATAAAGTATATCAATTATATCTTGGTAATATTTGATAATTGTTAGTTAAATCACAATTATAATTTATTTTTATAAATGAATGAGTTTCCATTAATAATAATATGCAAATATAATTTCACAATTTTAAAATTTCACGATTATTTATAAATATGTTTTGATTTCTTACTCTACAATGTATATCTGTGTATTCGAAATTTTGAAAATCATTTCAATGGAATTAAATGATTTATTTTTCACATAAATTTTACGTTTCAATATAAAGAAGCTTTGTACAAATTAAGAAAATTTTATAAATTAATTTCAAATTTAACATTATATCACCATTTCACACACACACACACACACACACATATATTATTGAAGATTTAATAACACCAATTTTGGTTTTGAATATATTTACTCGAATATATTAAACATTTCAGATATATTAAATTGACATAGTTTCATATAGTTGCCTTTTTTTAATATTGCATTCAATAAAGATCAACTACTTGTTTTCCTATTTCATTGATACTTTCTTATAAATGATTTTTTTCTATTTTACTCTTTAACTGAATTAACAAATTATATAAAAAAATTATTATCCAGAATTTTTGCAAAGCTAGAACTTCGTTATAAAATTCTAAAAAAACAACTAAACAAACTATTTTTAAACGTAAAAATTGCAAAATGCATAAATATATCGATGTTAGGCTTAGTCTTAACTTTTATCTTTTAAAATGTACTTAACAAAGTTCTATTTAACATTTAATATTTTCAATTGTTCTAACTCTTCAACATTATTACATGATAACATATCTTAATTATATATTATCTTATATATTATCTATTTTGCAAAAGATTTGGAATATTAGCAAATTACTATATAGTCTCGAATATTTCAACAAATAGGATTGTCGTCAACGATTAATCGTTTCCTTTTCAGTATAAATATGCAAAAAATTAAATTTTGTTTTGATTAAACTCTTGTGCATATACAATTAAATGGTTCTAGATGATTCATACGCTTGCCAAATACTTGAAAAATTGAACTGAATCTTATTTAATGGATACTATAATACATACTGTTAAAATAAAATTAAGTTGCACTTATTAAATATTTGGCAGGTGAATGAATCTAAAATCGATATTCAAAGTTAGTAAAAAAAGATATATATATATGTCTAATGTATAACTTCGTTTAGAACGAATATATATATATATATATAAGTTAATTGTCATGAAACTTATTCATGTAATTTCAGTATTAAACAACCACAGCGCTTGTGGCCATCGTATTAAGTCCACAAGTGCCATCTCCGCGATAAACTCTGTAATATCCTTGTTCACCCCAACGTTTTCCCCAGCTATTTTTGATAGTCCAATATGGCAGCTTTTTATGAAAAAGTGGATAATCTGAAAGAATAAAAAATTTAGTGTTGTGACATTCATTGATTTTGACATTATTTTAGTGAATATTCGACAAAATAAATTTAAAAAATATAAAAAGAATATTAATTTTTATATCTTTTTAATTTATATATATAATTTATATATATAATTGGAATGTATTTTTAATACTAACAAAATAGATAACAAACAAAATTCTATTAATTATCATAAACTAATAATTAAAAACATTAATTTTAATATTTTTCTAGATTTTTACAGAAAAAGAGTATTTGAAAGTTTTTTTTAACAACTCAGCAGTTTGTTCAGATTATTGAGAAAAGGATATGTACCGCTTATACCATATCCTACGATGAGTACGCCATGGTCTAAATTCTTGGGATTGCAGAGGAATTTAAACGGATGCGATACACCACCGATGTAAAACTGCATGGCATTTGCATTAATACCAATAGAGATTGGACCGTTTTGCACCAGCCATTGCGCCATTTGCGTCTCGTTCGACGTTATGTTGACAGCGGAAGCCAGTTGTACCTTAGCTAAATTTTTCTTAAAATGACACTTTTCGTTCTCTGCCTCATACGGATAGTCCGACTCCAACTCGAGACCACCTAGTTTCTCGATGGCCCTATATGCATTATCCGGTAGACCACCATTGCAGCCTTCGTCTAAATCGTCGCAGTCAACGAGTTCCTGCTCGGATAGAGATAACAATCGGCCGTGCTTGATCGCGTACTGGCCTTCGACGTTGCCCGTTACCGAAAAGGCCCAACAGGAGCCACACATGCCCTGATCCTTCACCGGAGTCACAACGCTTTTCTCTCGCCAATCGAATTTAGGTGGTAACTCGATGTCTGGGATCTCGGCCTCACGTAGAGGAATATCATTCTCTGATCGCAGATCCGGTCGCAGACCAAGAAAACGCGACCGAAATTCTTCAGGTGACATGTCGGCAAACATGTTGACGTCGTAATGAGCAGTTCCTTGCTCGGTTTTACGTAATAATTGTATGATACCGAGATTCTCGCGGAATATTCTCAATCGTAGATTTCTCTCCTCCGGTGTGGAATACGTTCGATTGTAGGTTACTACGAAGTTATTAAATAACTGCTCGATCCTCAGATCCTCAGCGATCTGCAGCATCTTTTGGCTGTAATAAGCGCCACGCAGAGATCGCTTCTTTCTGTTTGTCGACGATGGAGGACATGTGACTGTTATTTCAGGTGAACCGTGATCGATCCACGGTCGTGACCATACGGTTATTAGACATTCCTTCACTTCGCTTCCAGTCTGCAACTGGCAGTTGGTTTTGGTGCCCTTCGAGCAATCACTAGTGCCTAATTTGGCCTTGATTTTATAAAGTTTACCGGCGACTACCTGGACGGTTGCCTCGACGATTTCCACTATAAGTGGCTCATTCGGCCCGTCCGATTCCTCGGAAACTTTGCGCAGCGCTTTATTGGCATAAAGTTGAACTTCTGGATCATTTACAGACGTCGTTCTGGGTCCACCGACCAATGTCGTTTCTGTCGTTGATCGTTTCCTTCTATTAACGACATCCGTTTCACCATTAGCCTTCTCGACATTTAAATCTTCTACAGAAATCTTTTTTCGTTGAAACTTCTCCTCCTTAACAGCTTCGCGCATATCGGCTACAGTATCTTCCATTTTAAGGGGCAAATCAAAATGCTCTAAAAATTCCCCGAATTCCCTTGCTTTATCTGTAAAACCCACAATTTTCTCGTCATCCTGGCTTCTGTTCAGCACTATTTTTACATTCATAGATTCTGTCACAGCTTCCTCGGATTGTTTCGAGGGCGTCGAAGATGTGTGGGTGTAATTGTCGAGTATATTTTTCAAGCCTTCGTAGGCGTCAGCTACCTCAGTATGGGATGATTGTCTTTCATTATATTTGACCGTAACTAGAGGTTGACTCTCCGGCTGTTGAGATTGATTGCTAGTGTTGGAGTGAGGATTTTCCGCGTCCGTACAATTATTCCTGATGATCTTAAGAGACGACGGTAGCCACGGTCGTTGCTCAAATGTAACCGAGCACAGCTTGATCGAATTGGTCGCTCGCAATGGACATTCCTGCTCTTGTTCCAGGGCGTTCTTCAGACACTCCGACTCGCCTATCAATAGCAACAGTTGATACTGTATCATATTGGACGAGACTGGTACTGAGCGAGTGACCTTTACGATGCTCATCAGTTTATGTTTGTAATCATTCGCAGTCTGTTCGTCTATCGATTTTAACGCTTGCTCGGCAAAGACTAAAAGACTCGGAAGATTCGGATTCAACTCATATGGACAGCCTGGACAGTAGTTGTTACCGGAAGCAGGCACAGCAATAAATGGTCTGACGTTTTCGTCTCCAGTTTCTTGAATCTCATGATCCAATTCGATGCTTCGATTATTATTTACCTGTTGTTCAGTCACGTTCTCCTGAGTGATCTGAGAATCTTCCTGATCCTGATAACTCTGCTGCTCCTGCGACGTATCATTCTGCGCTTCGGCTGTATAAAAGTACATGCATTGAATAGAATCATTCAGTGCTTCTATATTCTCGTCATCTACTATATCGCCTTTTTGTTTCACATCGATTGTACAGGCCTCCCTGGGACAAGATTCCATTCCACATATTGGGTTCATATAAAATGTAAACTTATATAGCTTAAAAGGTGGCTCCTCCTACAATAAAAATAATATAATTATTTGTATAAGTACAATGCAAACTACCATAATCAATTAATTTTATAAGATCCCAGATTTAATCATTAGATATGATTAGAATAATAAATGCTAATTATTACATTCTGGCTATTGTAACAATCGTTATGCCATTATAATATGAAATATATTTTGTAAAGCTAATAATCTGCTGCGTAGTAATACTCTTTCATATATTTCTTCAACTGAATAGTATAACTTGGCCTGATAACCCAGAATATCATTATCTTGGTTCATCATTATCTCATATATACAAAAATATATACTGATATGAATTAATGTACAGATATACAAAGGATTACATTTATACATGATACGTTGGTCAACTGTAAAAATAAAATAAATGTTATCTTATCCAAGTTCATTGGGAGTTTTGTTTAAAGTCACTTGTTAATTCAAGAAAATGAAACAGTTTGCAAGAAACTTATAACAGAGTTATACATTTTAATTTTAAATAAAACAAAACTTCTTTTTACTATCTTTTGTTTTTTCATAATATAGGAAAATTATGTGTGTTAATTTAGAAAGTAAATTAAAGTACATTAATTTTTAATATTATATAGAATATCTCTCTCCTATCTCTGACTATAATATTTTTATAAATAAATTTACACTAATAATTTTTTGAGAGTTTGACGAAATTAGAAATGACATTTTTTTATTTTTAAAATTTTACAAACATCTTTCTCAGAGAAAATATTGCTTCTAGGAAACAAAATCATTATAATTATACAATGATTTGATATCATTATCAGTTATTATACATATCCTCTGCAAGAAATCATGAAAGAGGCATTATATAAAATATTATCTAATAATTATTTTTAAGAAAAAACATATAATTATATAGTCTACAGATATCTCATGTGTTTATACATTATATAAAAGATTATAATATATCAATACAAATCACATAAACAAGATAGAAATTAAAATGCAATATAAAAATAATCCGTTATCATAGATTGACGTTATATTTTGCAGATAGACTTTTGCGATGCGTCATTTGCAAACAAGATCCTTTCTCCTTTCTACAGCAGACTGTCACCCAACAAAGAAAATTAAATCATCGTCTATATTTACAAGTCTCCATGACATATGATGTGACACATGACTATCTTGAAAGCATCGAAAGAAAACAAAAACATGGTGAAATCTCAGATATCACATTCTTCCATTCTATCACGATGCGATATCGAATCTTTCCTCGAAATTATGGGCGTAACTCACCAATTCCTGCACACTTATCATCTCGCCTCTGCTGTATCGATGATGCGTGGGCGAATGTTTATTCAAGGCTCGCAACGCTTTCAACCATAACGTTATTGGCACCCCATGTACCGAATCGTTATAGTTGAACGAATTCGTTCGCACCGTCTGCATGAGAAAACACGCCAGACAGAGGAGCGCGAAACCCACACGACTTTGTCTTGCCATTTTGTGGGACGCGCGTCGTCGCGCGTTCTACTGCTCACGATGGACCAAGACTCTTGCTAAGACTGATTATTATTGCGACTATATACACGCAACTACTCGACTGCGCTAAACCGACCCTATCTGCGTCTGTCGCGACTGACAGTGACTCGGTGACTGACTCACTCACGCTGTCACAGTGTGGGATGCGGGATCGGTTTCTCGCGCATGCGCGGCAAACGAGGCCTCAATGAAATATCTAATACGGACAAAAAGGTGTGTCACTGGTCGCTCGAAACATTTTTTTCTCTTAGAAACTTGTTTCGAGTGATCAACAGCACACATTTTTATCTGGATATATTTATATTGTATGTATATATATATATATATATATATATATAATAATTTTTTTATATATATATATAATTTTAATTATATATATATATATATATATATATATACAGGGTGAGTTTTAATAGTTGTGTCAATCTTTTCATCATGCAGGAGATTACCGACTGCATTATAATAAATTGATCGGTACATAAATGTCAATTATTTGAATCGATCGTCTAAGATCCGAATATAATGTGTACAATTAAAGCAAATTAATAGCTGAAATTATGTAGTATGTATTTATTATTATTATTATTATTAAAGCTACATATTTATTATTATTATTATTACTATTATACATATTATATTCGGGCTTTCGATACGTATATATCGTTGTATATATATATATATATATATATATATATATACAATATATATACATATATATATATATATATATATATATACACGATTATTTATTAAATATTATAAAACTTTTAATAAACTGTGTCTCACTCAACTGTCTGCATCCCACATAATTTTTTTCGAGCCCGCCAAATCTTCTACATGTGATACATCGCTGGTTATCCGCTATTACTGCCGTGCATGCGCGAAAAGCCGGCCCTGCATCCCAATAGTAGCACTTTGCATTTGCACTACGTGCAGTCATTGCAGCAATGCAGACAACAAGGGAAGGTGACCTGATAATATTAGCGCTGAATCGCGAATATTATTGCGTGTCAAGTAAGATGAGCGGGAATGTGTATTTATTCAATTTAACCGGATCCATAGCGCAATTAAATAATTGAGATGCGCTGAACGTGATGAAAAATTAACTGCGTGCGATGAAATCAGATTTAATTATATCTAGCATGCAACTTGGGTTTTTCCGCATTCTATCACCGAGCAAATGTCGGAGGGAATAGTTTGAATAAAAATATATTTTTGCTTTAAGCAAAGAATATAATTATTTCTTGCACGACATTGCGATTAAGTCTTCTAAAACGAGAGAACGGTATAATAAATAAAAATGATTATATATTGCATGATAACTCATTTGTCAATCTTTTATTATGTTAATACTACTTGATAATAAATATAAAGTCATCCAAGAATCTTTTGGCTACACAGTTTTGCAATTTTATGTATTTCACTTGATGCAGACTATAAATGCATTTATTATAACATTAATTGATAGAAAAAATTACACGCACACACACACACACGCACACACACGCACACGCACGCACACACACACACACACACACACACACACACAGGTTAAAATTAATTTGAAATTAATAAAAATTAGTTTTTATTTTGTCTATAGAAACGTAAAAAATATTTCCTTAACTATGGTTTTAAAAGCGTTTCTATAGGCACGTTTCTTATTATCCTAGCAAAAATGAATATTCGAAGCGTAAATCGCTTCGACGTTTCAGTTTATGCTTCTTAGGAGCTTCGTTTACACTTCTGTTACTCTTTCCTTACATTCGATTTACGCTCCGAATATTCATTTTCGCTAGGATAATGCTTTACGATTAAAAAAATATTGGATTTAGAGATAAAAAATATTGGAGAAAAATATTGAACGTTAGAGATGGATTGGAAAAATCTAAAAAAAATGTTGACGGTTTCTTTTCATTTTAATTTAAGAGAAAAAGTGTAAAAAATGATACAACACTAAAAAATTTAGAAGAAATATCAATGTAATATGTGCGGACAGTTCAAGTTTATTTTAAATATTTTTTTTAAATAATATTAAATATATTTTTTTTAATAATTTTAATAATTTTAAATAATATTAATTTTCATATGTATCAATAATATGTATGATACTAAAAATGGTTTATACTTATTTTGTAAGTAATACTTTTATAAATTTGCATTATTTTCTTCCTTCCCAGTGCGTCAAACATGGTCATATGTATATCTCTCTATCATATACATGTGTTGCGCACCAGATTATCACACGTATATGGGACCTACAGTTTTATACCGATTCCGAACGGTTAGATTAGAGAGATTTTCTTGGCAAGATTTCTCGGTGGTGGTTTTGCCATTGCTTCGAGGAGCGAGCGTATACAATTTTTTTTCCGGGTTCTACCAAGAATCGAACTCGGAACCTTTGGCTATCTATAGGCTAGTGCGCTGCCTATTATGCCACGCTTTCGCTCGGAATTCATTTAAATTAAATTTAATTTATATTAATTTTTTTGTAGAATATAATAAGCGCCGTTAGATAAAATCAATAAAAATTAGTTAAAAGTAATAAACATAAAAATAAAAATAAAATTTATTACTCACTTTGTTATTCGACTTTGAAAATGATTCGAATTGGATTGAAACGCAGCGTTTGTCGCATTTAAATTAAATAAACATTTTCATATGGTTTATTAAATTGAAATAACCGGACTAACATTTGAAGTTCATTTATTTCATCACAGTTATTTTCAAAGTCAATTTTAAGATTGACAGAGGCACTTTTAGAAAAAACGTTTGATACAAAAGTTCCTTATTTTTTCACGTACAATTCGAATCTGTAATAAAATGTACCATGTACCCCTAAACAAATTCAACTTTCCGGTTGGAATCAAAAGTTGAAAATATCATCATTTGATAGAGCGTATCCGATTTATTTAAAAATTGTTTGCGATTTTTGATAAAAGTCATTTATTTTCATTTTAAAAGGGATGAGTTACGCTACTGTATATACTGTAAGGGTTCTCGCACAAATTGCAGAAGCTGCATACACATAGCATAAGACCCTATGGATCAATGAGTATCGAGCATGTGACTCAATGCTCGATGCTCATTGGTCCATAAGATCTTATGGTATGTCTATGCAGCTTATGCAATTTGTGTGAGATAGCCCTAATAATTCAGTGATATAACCACAAAAAAGGTGCCGGCAACTGATTGACGCTACTATATATGTATGTATGTACATACATACTTATACTATGTCCCAATCTTCTCTCTAATTTATATTTCTAATATTTAATTCTGACATAAGAAAAAAAAGAAAAACTTTTATCGGAATAAACAAGATATTTACAAAAATTTTTTCTAAAATAAATTATTTAAAATTAAAAGCTATTTAATAATTTAAATAGCAAAATGACAACTGGTATAGTAATATTTTTATATAAAATTATACTATTATTTTAAAATTTTGATTATATATTTATGTATTTAAATCTTCAGAAACAGAGACAAGAGACAAGTTTACTGGTGATTTGTATTAGACATCAATCCTGTACAACGATTAGTGAAACAAGAGACAAAGATATTGTCACAATGTTTGGATTCTACAGTCATTTTTGCCAATGCTCAGCTCATGCAGTCGTCTAATGAATTAGCGATTATGGCATGCCATGGCCATAGTGCCAAATTTCTTTATCCATGTGAGAATGTGGCAGAAATAAGACAGATAGATTGTCAGTATGAAAAATTTTCTATGATAGAGCATACAATGCGTCAGCAATTGCAACAAGCTATCAATGAAATTTCAATGAATACTCCATTAAACACGGAAAGTCTCATCTCAGGTGCCCTCAGTATGGCGTTATGTTATATTACTCGATTGGAGCGAGAAAAGATTGCTAATCAGAAATTGCATTCTAGAATGTTGATGATAACTGCCAGCAATGATTCTGCCATGCAATATATGAACTATATGAACATATTCTTCATAGCACAGAGAATGGTATTTGTTTCTCTATTAGACTTTTATTAGTATAATCAGATTTATAACGAGAAAGATCCATTTGTATGTTTTCAAAATGTCATTCTAGATGTGTGCAGTCTGAATTGACACTCTTGCAACAAGGCTGTGAAATTACTAGTGGCAATTATCTACAAATGCCACAGCTTGCTGGATTGCTGCAATATTTGTTGGTAAATTATCTATACTTAATTCTATATTATTATCAACTTAAGTAAAAGTATACATGCTATGATTTTTTCTTTTATGAATTAGTGGGTTTTCCTGCCAGATCCCAGTGTTAGATCAAAATTAGACTTGCCACCACCAGTGAAGGTAAACTATAGAGCGGCATGCTTCTGTCATCAGGATCTCAATGATATCAGATATGTTTGTTCCATATGTCTGTCAAGTAAATACTGCCATAGTTATATCAAATAATTATAAATATTTTAATCAATGTATTAAATTATTAAATTGAATTTAAGCCATAATGTCGATAACAATGTTCAATTTATTTGTATTAAGATAATGTAATTGAAATATTATTTTACAATTTTTTGCAAATATAGTCCAATATGTACAACTTGTCAGTATTTTTGTAATATTATAATTTACACTATATTATATATAATTACTTTCGATAATAATGAATATTTATGATATATACTTCACATAATATATTTTGTGTGCATTATTATGTGGCTTGATTATTGTTCGATTCATTGGGGTGAAACATTTGATTATGTAGAAATACGTAATTAGTGCGTTCCTGAATTTCACTCTGAGGAGCCGTGCCGTGTCCCCCTATAGAAGGAGGCGATTTCTTGTTACGGTTCTTTTCCTTTTTGGCTTCATGTGCTTTTCTTATTTCTTCGTATTCCTGCAGATCGTCCAAACGCATCTCTATTCGTGTCGGATTTCGTCGAATCATTGTACTGCAAAAAAAGGGAAGAAAAGTGACACTTTGTTTTATGCGAATAGTAAATTTCTTGCAAATTAATTAAAAGAGAAAAAGATAATCAATTGATGCAAACGCGACTTCTGAAATAGATTACATGCTCTTTGACAAACAAAAGAAAATAATTGTTGATTTTTAGTGAACTTACTGAAAGACAAAAAAAAATAATTGTTTAGGACAGGAGACGGAATAATTTTATTTCCTTCGATCTTTCGATATTTAAAAGTTATAAATTGTTGTGCCCGGAGCGGATGCACAGAGATGTGAGGTAGCCGGGAAATTTCCAGAAAACCTCAAGACCGATTAAATCACGAATATTATTATTATAATTATTATCTTTTTACAAATACAAATATAATTTCTTATTTCATTTTAGTCGGATTCTTTTTTTAAGTCTTTTTTTTTCCTTAATATCGTTTTCCCTTACATCAGCTTGTTCGTAAATTTCTTATGTGTTGATAATTTCTTCAGTGTTTCTTCTTCTTCTTTGAATTAATAGTACCGGGTTAGTCCAAACCCATACGGCCAAGGAGTAGGTTTTAAGTTATTTTTAATCCTAAGAGGATAAACTCAAAAATTTTCTTGTCCGAAGGACACACGTAAAACACGTCCGCACCGGTTCAAGATCGGTAACGGTCTCTCTTCAGTGTTTTAATGATAGAAGCGATTAGCCCACAGATTCGCACTCTTAATCAACTGAATTTTTATTAACAACTGTTCGCCGCGAATCCGCGGTGGACGGTTTTTAACACCTCTTTTTAGGGGTATTTTGGAGGGGATCGCCTAGCGACATGACCATATTTGGTCATGAGGATTTCCGGCGATCAAGTCTAAATGCTAACGAAGGAGGTTCAAAGTCGAAATCCTTCGTTAGCATTTTCTGCGTTTCCGACGAATTCGCGCGTGGTTCGCTGAGGCGGCGATTTTTTACGCGGTTCGCGAATGTTCTAGTGAATATTAAAATATAATATTAAAATCAAGGACCCGGACCGAACCGGAATTGAAACCGAAAACCGTTCCGTAACCCTTTTTTTAGATGAACCAATACCGGAACCGAAACCAAATTTTACAAAGTTTATAACACCGAAATCGGAACCGAACCGATAATATTATTTACAGTTTTTTTCGGTTCTTTTTCCGGTTCTTAATCTATATAGTATCTATGTATAGATCTGTTCTTTATAGTTGAATCAATATACAGATTTTTGTAACTTGCCTGTAGTGAGAATTTATTTCTTAAGTTAATTTATTTATTCTTATTATTGTTTTTGCGATTATTTGTTGCCTCTCTTTCTCTTTCTACGAAGGACTCGTTCAAACATTATTATTCACGCATTGATACTGCAATATTATTTACGATAATTTATAGCATCGAAATGTGTCACATAATTTAGATAAAATTCTGTTAAATATTTTATAAAAATTTTTTTTTTATAAAAATTACTTTTGAAGATACGATTCTATGATTTTTCTTTCAGAAATATTATATGTATGTGCATAAAATTCAGAAATATATGTATATGCATAAAATAAAACATTATATTAAATAATATAACTTTTAATTTTTATTTCTCGTCACCTGCACATATACAATTTGATAAATATTAAAAAAGTCATTTTATTAAATTTATCATTACACTTTAAACTCTTTCCGTACAAGTAACTATAACCGAAAAAAAGTTAAAAAAAAACCGTAATTTTTTCGGTTTTGGTTTTGTTCACTGGTCAAGAAACCAAAACTGAAACTGAAACACTTATTCGATATTTTATTAAACCGGAACCGAACTGAAAAAAGCTTTCGGTCCGGGTCCCTGATTAAAATAACGTAATAATCTCGCGGATTATAACAAAATACACTAAGGTCCATATTCTGAATCCTCTTTTATCGATAAAAGTGCCTCTAAAAGTGGCTCATAGCCAATCAGAAGGCTTATAAGCCACTTTTAGAGATAAAACTTTTATCGATAAAAGAGGACTCAGAATATGGATCTAAAAGCACAGAAATATTCTAGATTATAAAATTAAATGTGCAAACTAAAAGTTCCTTCTTTCCGATCGGACGAAGTCTCGAAGAAGATCGAAAATATACAGGGTGTCGCTTAATTGACACCCACTATATATATATAGCGATAATATATATATTTTTCGTGAAAAACTGAAAAGTCCTGAACCATTTTTTTCTATAATGAAAAAAATTTGAAACCACTTTTTTTAACCATTTTTTTTTCTTCTATAATGCGAAAAACTTTATTTTGCATTAAAAATCATATTTCTTCCGTTAAAAACGTTTCGGCCCAGTTCCACAATCCAGTTAATCCGAGTTTAAATAGTGAATGGAAAAATCAGGTCCCAGTTTAACGTATTAAACTCGGATTAACTCGAGTTGTGGAACCGGGTCTTGAGCTCGTTCCAACAACCACCGGGAACTTAACCGGGCAACTTCGACTTTTTTAATTTTTTTTTTTAATCGTTTATTGGTCGTTTGATTGTTAGTCGGTGATTGTTGGCCTAATTTCAACGTTTGTTGGTTTATATTTTTTTTTTAACAAAAAAATAAAAATTAGCGTGAGGTAAGCAGGAAAAATTTCATTTTCGTTCAAAAAGCGGTTAAATCGATACGCAATCATTCGCTGATGATTGTTGGTTTAATTATAACGTTTATTGGTTCGGTATTTGCCTTAAAAACGAAAAATAATCTCTTTTATTAAGACTACATTTACAAAAGTCGTTAGGATCAATCACAATTGAGGGTTGAGGGTTAAACAGTTCTCGAAATATGATTGATTAATTTCTTCCCAATAACATATGTCATTGTTTCTTACAACTTTAGGCTTAAACATCTATATAAACTTGGCTGAAGTCTGGAAACCGCTCGAATGAGAAAAAAAATTTAAATTAATGTTAAAAGAATGCCAGAGTAGTAGCTGAATTTTTTTCAACATGACATAATTTTCAATATGGCGCGTTCTAAAAATTCTATCTGTGGGGTAAAGTAGCATTTAATTGACCAATCAGGACAAAGAACTCTTTACTCTCTTTATCCTGATTGGTCAATTTAGGGTGCTTTCCATTTAGCGACACAAGTCGACACAAGTGTCATTCTATCTTTGTTTATTGTATTCATTGAAAAAAGATAGAAAATGACGCTTGTGTCGATTTGTGTCTCTAAATGGAAAGCACCCTAAATCTCCTCTATTTCACGGATTTCCGAATGTATTCCTATTTATCACGTGACCGATTTTAGTTCGCTCATATCGAAGTTCGATAATAGATGGCGCTAAAACTGATTTTCGCTCTTCCAAGAGATAATTTGTTGTGCATGCACGTGCATGCTTCTCGCTCACGGTTTTCTGGAAAATGAATATGGTAGAAATGAATGAGAGCGATACAGAATCATTACATGATGCTAAATCTACTTCAAACAGAGGATGGGCGGATGTTATGCAAAAAATTTTAAGAACAAATAAGCCAAAGAGGAAAAAGACAATAGTACTAGCTAAGGCAAAGAAATTGTGTGATGTAAAGATAAAAGAGAAAAAAGAAGATATTTCTTTTGAAATTGATGGTATTAAAAATGTAACAGAGATAGAAGAAGCTAGTGTCAAAACAGGAGAGCATGCTGCACACACTAAGCCAAAGATAAAAGAAAAGAATCTTGGCATTCGAGTGAAACCTTCCATTACAGATCAAGAACGTGAAAAAATGCTGCAGAAAATAGCCACAAGGTAATTCATATTATATACTTACAAAATTTTTATCATTAGCTTTTGTGTGTTTGTTAGTAAATTTTCTGTATTATATTTTACAGAGGAGTTGTGCAATTATTTAATGCAGTAAAACAACAACAAACAGATATTAGCAAAAAATTAACACAAGCAGGACCACTAGAAAGGAAACGCGAGCAGGCACTCAAAAGTATCGATAAAAATGCTTTTCTTGATATTCTTATGGGTGGCAGTAAAAGCATATCGATAGATAATACTGTTCAATCTGAAAAAGTTATAGAACAGACAAATAATAAAAACAAAGTAAGCAAGGTTTTTTATATACTACTTTTTGTAATATATAAATGATATTAAAATATATCCAAAATATAAAATTTTATAATATATTAATATACTTGTGTATAATAATAGTATAATATATTATTGATTTATCTTTTTTAATATGCATTAAACTTATAAACTGCTTATCAAGGCCATAATTGTGTTTATTGATATTGGTACATATTTTTACATTTAACATACAATTATAAAGAAATTGGTTTTTTGAAGGATGACAAAATATGGAGTGTCCTACGAGATGATTTTGTTATGGGAGCCAAGTTAAAAGATTGGGACAAGAAGGATGTAGAAGAAGAGGATTCTTCAGCTCCTGAAGACATGAACAGTGATGTGGATTGAAAATAAATTTTTTTCATATGATCTTTCCAGGTAATTATAGTTAATTTTATAAAATGTTGATTATTGACTATGTACATTATGAACTCAATTCGAAATGTTGACATTTTCTAGATAAATATGTAAATATATGAATTTTTAAAAATTATAATTTATCAATTTATTAGTTTGTGCATTCGTATGCTATAAGCTGACCTTGCCTTCCTCTCTATAATTCATTTTGTGATCTTTTTGTGGTTCAGTAAATATTTGTTTAGGTATAACAATATATGTACAATGTAAGTTTTACATAATTTTCATTATGAGAAACAATTTACTGATATCTTATCAATTTATTGATATTATTTGAATTCAAAGATATTTTTTCTATTAAATTAAGATTATTTTGCAAAGCAATATCTTTATTGTTTTATTAATGTGTTTAAATTGTAAAAAAGGAAAAAATTTGTTATAATAACTATCATGAAACAAAATCCCATTGCCTATATATATATTCTCCATTTAGCAATCTAAAAACTAGGAAGGCACATAGTATTATATATGCTTCACACAGGATTTTATTTTTTTTTCGGTCGGTGATTTTTCCTTGCAAAATAGGACAACAATGATAATTGTGTACAACTTATATAATTCTCTATAATTATCATATATATATATATGTATGTATACACACATATATATAATGTGTACATAAGAAATGTATCTAAAATCAACTGTTATTATCATTCACTTTCTGGAGCACACATGCAATTTAACATAACATAACATTTTGATACTTTGCTGTATCTGATTATATATCTTCAGTTCCTTCTTTATTTTTTTAAACTTCTATTCATGCATGATACATTCCTTTTTTTTAATGCAAATTTTTGTTTTTTTTTTCTTTTATTATAGTTTTATTTTTGCTTCATCGTTTTTCATAAATACTAAAATTATTTGGTGTACGTTTCATATAAATAGTGCTATTCAAAGA